>JAYDZG010000012.1:8943124-8957109 GCA_034509265.1 Microcambeva bendego
TTAGCAATGAAACCTCCCACACTAAAATGACAGGTGTTTCAGTTTCATTGTCCAACCGTATATTAACATTCAATTAACAAAATACTAATGCTTCTCCTTTGCTCTTTGCTCTCTTTGTGGTTCTTGCACTGTCTCCTCACAGCAATAAGGTCCTGGGTTCGATCCCCAGATGGGGCGGTCCAGGTCCTTTCTGTGTTTGGAGTTTGCATGTTCTCTCCGTGTCTGTGTGGGCTTACTCTGGGTGCTCTGGTTTACTCCCACAGTCCAAAAACATGCAGCCAGGGTAATTGGAGAGACAAAATTGGCCAGCACTGTGTTTGATATAATCTTGAGAAAAGGTTAATGTTGAGTAATGAATAACCCTGTGTTATGAATGTAACCAAAAGTGTTAGACATGATGTTAAAATCCAAATAAATAAATACATAAATTGTGTTTCTTTCTCTCTGATTCTATTTATGGCATGACAATTTGCGCAGCTTGAATTTGTTTGCTGGCTTGCATCTATCAATCATTTTCTTAATAACATTCAAATGTTTTCCATGGAGTTCATCCCCGGGAGAATTGGCGTGCTTTGACAGGGTCTTGATCTGATTGTTGTACATGCACCTGGCTGTGTGGCTTGATATTTGCCCTGCTGGAAAAAGCAATCCATTTGGGGAACATTGTCAGAGCAGTTTTCTTTTAGGATAACCTTGTACAGTATGTGGCTTAATTCATGTGTCCTTCAAAAAGACAAATTTTAGTTGCCTGATTCTAACCTTACTGCAGCACCTGCAGGTCATCGCCTATCCTTCAACAGGACAAAACACACACACACACACACACACACACACACACACACACTAGCTTTGTGTCTGAGAAACCATTAACTTGTTTGCTCCATAGTTAAGCATTATTATAAAAGCTTTATTTACATAAGCTGTTACCTGTTGAATCCATTGAGTCCACTTTCAGAAGTAAATAACTGCTCTGTTTTTTAATTATTAATTTATTTGCAAATATATACTGACATACTAATAAAAGAAATATCACAAAGAGTTTAAAGACCTTGGCACTTGGCATCACACATAAGATTTGGGCTACAAAAATCTGGAAAGACAACATTAATAAAGGAAAGTGGAAGAGCAATGATGTAGCATTTAAGTAATTCAATTCAAATGAGAAACCCTCAAAGGAATGCAGAATTGGAATAGGTAGGCAGGATCACTTTAAAAATCCCCTTGAGATGAGAGATGGCCTGTGTTTTTGGCGTTTATCAGGCATTTTTAAACAGCCATCATTTTTATATCCACATTAATAATTCACAAATTAAATGTAATATGTAAACAGATTGAGACACTTAAGAGGCGAATATATAAATGCTACATCAAGATGTATTGTTTCTGGATTTGCATAATTATGGTGGAAAAAACACCAATGTAAGAAAAGTCCTTTCTTTACTCAAACATGAGTATAGTTCTGCATTTTGTTTGCACATTTTTATTTCAAAATTCTTCACACATTGTATGCTGGGGACAGGTCAGTACTGCAGACAGGCCAGCCCATTACTCGTACTCTCTCCTTCCACAGCCATGCCTTTGACATTTTATGACATCTTGCAGCCTATGTAGCTCTAAGATCTCAATGTACTTTTCTATATTAGTGCTGGGCAAATTACCTTTACCAAGGACACTGACACAGTCCTATACCACGATGTATGAGGGCATCTATTTTATTTAAAAAATGGATCACAATCCTCATTGCCACTGTGTAATAGTCCATTTCAGATGCCTCAGTTTGTCCTCTGGATTTTAACACTAGTGAACACTAAGGGGCAGTGAGCACATGTGCCCGGAGCGGTGGGCAGCATTATCCACAGCACCTATGGAGCAGTTAGGAGTTAAGTGCCTTGCTCCAGGCAACTTCAGTGATGACCTGTCAGCTCTGGGAATCAAACCCACAACCTTCTGATCATAAGCCCACTTCTCTAACCACCATGCCAGGTGGTTTCTTTTTTGAACAGTAAGGTGTTGATTTACTTTCATATTATGTACTCCATATTGTAGTACTTGACAAAGATTTTCCAAATTAATTGATTTATCCATTTTGTCATAGCTGAATGATGGTTCTTGAGGCAGTACCATCTGAGTGAGTGAAAATTACAGGTGTTCTGCTTTTTGCACAGACATTTCTAAATATGTTTTAACTGCAAAGGAAGAACTATGTAAATCCCTTTTAAATATTTTTTAACATTGTTTTAAAATATAATACAGTAATTTGCCTGCACATTTGTTGTCAAACAGTATATACTCTTAATAACTCAGACAGATTTGCTCCTCAAAGACTCTGTGTGTCGCAAGTATTTAATGCAGGAATCGATGTGTTTTAACAAATTAACTAAAGTTGAACAGGCAAACCTTGAAATACAGTTATGCCCATGAAATTAATATTTTCTGCAATGAAATAAAAATCTAGTGTAATCCAGACTGTGCTCAAATTGTTTTATCAGATGGAAGTACATTGGTCATCTTTAGCGGGTAGCGTCTTTGAGCTAAAGTGGTAAATGCCCTTTGGTTGTCATGTCCAAGGAAAACATCATTTCAGGATGTTAGCTGTAGGGTTCAGAGGGTAAAACTGAGTGTGATAGATGACATACTGTCATAGCTAGATGTCTCAAGAAATCCCACCACTGAAAAAATTTAATCTCAGTGAACCCTATTGAAAATAGTAACCCATCAGTTACATTAAGTTACTGTGAATGACTGTTGCAATCTCAGTCACGTTTAACACCCAGTTAGGTAAAGACATAGGTGGAATACTTACTCAAAATACTTTCTTTTTATTTTTTCTCATGTCAATTATTGTCACTGTAATTCAGTTGCTTGTTTCTTTTTTTTCTCCCGAAGTGTGCTCAGAGCTGAGTTCATGCATGACCTGGCATAAGGATCAGTTCAAGAAGAGTAGTGTGATCTGCATGGTTCATTTCATCCAATCTCTTTTATTATCATTTTTAATGGTTTAAACCTTGAACCCCAAATCCCCGTCACCAGCCTACTCTTACTCATTAATAGTTTAATTAAGATAAAACAGCTGTTAAGACCTTGGCTGTCTCCAAGTCTCATGCATCCCTCTAATTAATTCTAAGAAGGTATCTTCAGCAAATTAGGAATGTACAAAGCGTGTTAGACTGGGTGATTCATTGAACTGTTTAAATTTCATTTCTGCGATGAAGGGAGCAATTAGCTTTTCTTAACTTTAAAGCTCCTTGTGAAGATCTTTCAGAGAGTCTGTTTAAGCTCAATGCCCCACACACACACAAACATACACACACACACGCATACACACTGAAGCCAGCATTTTAGCTATGTTATCCTGTTAGTTGTTAGCATTCCAAACAAAGTCCAGTGTCAACACAAGCCACAGTGGTAGCTTAGAGGTAAATAGAAGTAAAAGATCATAGTATGTCCATTGCAGGGTCAGAAATATATCAGGACACCAGCCCATCTTAGGGCAACTCACATTTTGCTTACTCACTCTTGGGGACAATTCAGTAGTGGTCTGCAATAATGACAAATCGATCCAAATTAAAATTTCTACTATTTTTTACTCACAGATAGTGATCTAGAGTGTCATTTAAACCTCATAGAGATCCTATTGCTTTGTACAGCCTCTTACAACAAACTGTTCAGTTCTTTAAAAAATATGCACCATTTAAAATATTTTTTGCTGTACCATTAAGCATTTCTTTCTAAATGTTTCTACTGCAACATGCTTTAAGCGGTTTTTACACTCTGCTCTAACCTCAAACTACATAATACCTACATGCAATACCTTGCCATTTCCCTTTCAGGTAAATTTTGCAAGAATTTTTTAAGAAAAGGAAACAATTTTGCCATTTAATGCATCTTAGATTTCCCCAGCAGGGAATTCTTAAGCCTATTCCAAATGCTGATTTCTACAACACGCCATTAATCATCAGATAAATAAACAACATTCTAGTCAGCCGTGGAAAACTGGGCTTGTGATCAGAAGGTTGCTGGTTAGATTTCCAGAGCCGAGAGGTCACGACTGAAGTGCCCTTGAGCAAGGCACCTAACCTCTAACTGCTCCATGGCACCATGCCCTGGACTGCCCAACACTCTGTCCAGTGTGCCCACTGTCCCCTAGTGTTCACTAGTGTGTATTTTTTCACTGTAAAGACTGGGTTAAAATGCAGATGACGATTTTTACTGAACAGTGATTAAAAGAGTCTAAATGTTAAAATTCTAACAACAGTCTAGACCAGTGGGGTGTGAGCATCACTATTTAGCATCAAAGGACAGTGCAAAGAATTAATTTATTTCTGGTCATTGTGGTTGCTCTGTCGGCTCGTCTCAGTATAGCTTGATCAAGGGAGCCTGGCACTTCTAGTAAGATAGGTTGTTGAGAGCAGATTAATATGTTCATAATCTTCCAACAATGAAAAATGGAACAAGCACAATAAAAAAACAATATTGGTCTTTTGTTAATTATTTAGTTCATTTAGTTCTGAACAAGTGACACTAAAATAGTGTGAACTATTGAATGAATGAAATGGATTCTCTTTTTAACACCCCTATTTCTTACACAAACCAATGATATGTCATTGCATCTTGTATTTAGATTTATTTGCCTTTTCTTACTGAAGCCTGTTTCAAAAAATCTTTGGAATATCAAATGACCTGTTTTTTAATGAAGAGCTATTGTGCACATTATTTATTTATGAGACATTCAATTCAAAACAACACTGTCAAGTGAAGGTGAGTGTCAGGTGTAATTCTGCCCTGGAAACATTAAGGGGGTTAATGTAAGTGCAAATGACTTACCCAAGGCAAAAGTTTCCTGTGGATTAAAGGCCACAAGAATAATGAATGTATTAAATCATTCTTACATTCATTGTCTGTTTTACCATAACTTTATCTTGTAGTGTTCTGGTTGGTTGCCAGTCCATCACAGGGCAAACACACACACACAGTATCTATAATCAATTTAAATGAATACATAAAATTACATAACATTACATAAAACGTCTGGGGCTCAGGTTGTGGGGTGAGTTAATGGGCTTATAACTTTTAACTACAGTTACATTATACAGTCTGAGCAATTGAGGGTTAAGGTCCTTGCTCAAACTGGCAGGGGTGAGGCTTGAACCAGTGACCCTCTGATTACTAGTCTAGTACTTTAACGACTAGGCTATGACATTGAGAATGTCTTCAAATCATTACATTATTAGATGCATAAGTAATTACTTATAATCATTGTGTCCCAGTTGAAAGGTGCTGGTGAGCAACCAAGGACATGCCAGCTCACCACAAGTATATGTTTGTGTAGAAAATGTAAACCTTCTCTTATTTTGTGCCTTTAAATTTATTGTGATGTGTGTGCAGAAGAAATGTGGTGAATGGCTTCCTACTACATCTTAACTATGTCCTGTCTGAGTCTCAAGATGTGGCTCTTTATCAATATAGGCAAAGTTTGACATTGAGGTGGAGTGTGTGAAAGGTGTCATTAGTTTAATGTGTGCTAGATCTTACACGAGCATATGTTTCAGTGAGTTTGGGGGTGACCATATGTTAAGACTGATCTACTGAGAGCTCTGCAGGGTTCTTAGCTCAGTAAGAGGGCTAGGGTTGTGGGGCATTTTTGCTGATGGGAACCACCGGTGATGATTTTAATGCTGCTCCCTCCCTTTACTATGTCTTGTAGTGTGTGATATTTTAGAAAGTACCACTTGGACATCATAGGGCGGCACAGTGGTTTAGTGGGTAACAATGTCGCCTCACAGCAAGAAGGTCCTGGATTCGACCCCCAGGTGGGGCGATCTAGGTCTTTTCTGTGTGGAGTTTGCATGTTCTCCCCGTGTCCGTGTGGGATTCCTCCGGGTACTCCGGTTTCCTCCCACAGTCCAAAGACATGTTACCAGGTTGATTGGAGACACTGACTTGTCCTGTAGGTACTTGTGATGGACTGGCGCCCCATCCGTGGTGTTACCTTGTGCCTTGTGCCCATTGAAGAGCTGGGGTAGGCTCCAGAACCCCTCCCAAACCCTAATTAGGATAAGGGATTAAAGACAATGAACTGAACTGAACACTTGGACATAATGCATATGTTTTGTGGAATGATCTAGATGATTAAAGAGGCTTTCTAAACTATTTCAAGACAAAAAGATTGTTTTGTCGTAGTATTAACCCTGAATTCCCCATGACAATAATTCTAATTTTGTTGATATAGTTTTGTTAATTTGTTTATTTCAGATTTTCATGAAGTTTCAAACTTTATTTACATTTATGACAAAAAAGTTTTTTCATTACACAAGTTTCATCAGTACAAGTTATATCAAACACGATTGTGGACAATTTCGTCTCTACAATTCACCTCATGTGCATGTTTTTGGACTGAGGGAGTAAACCGCAGCACCTGAAGTAAACCCACACAGACACAGGGAAAACAAATGCCACACAGAAAGAACCTGGACCGCCCCACCAGGACCTTTTTGCAGTGAGGCAAGACTGCAACCCAGTTAGCCACCCTGTAGATCTAGTTGTCTATTTGTGGAGAGTTAACAGTAGTTCAAAATCATGGAGTTTGACTTAACCCGGGAAAAAATACAAATTAAACATGACTGCACTCACAGGAAAGAGAACAAAAGTATACCATGAACTATTAAATAAAAAATCTTGAAATAAAGACAAACAATTCTTAGTCACGGTTTACCAATGGTCTCTGGGTCTCTACCCCCTTTTTCAGTAAGCAAATACATGCAAGATATGCTAATCTCTATGTTAACACTAAAGACAAGAACTAAGGACCAGAACCTACTCCAATCTAACAAAACCAGAAAGCTCAAGAACGCAATACAAAGGTATGAGATCGATACAAGGATATTGTTGCTGAAAAAGTAAAATGAAATGTCGCTTGAGTCAAGTCAACTTTTAAAAGCTTAGAAAACATAGTCATAATGTAATAAAGAGGCAATACGGAAGCCACCAAACGGGTAGGTAAATCACTGACAAAGTTAAAAAAAAGTATTTGATCTTTTGAGATAAAGACTGGAACCTTTGTGTAGACCAGCAATTACTATGTCTGTCAAAAGGTCTATTCTAAATCATACTGTGATGATGCTTTATTTTTAAAACATGAGGACCAGTGGACTTGTAAGAATTAGGTAGTTACCAAATTGGACAGCCAAGACATCTTTATATAATTCTGTATCTCATATCATCTTCATATAATTCTATAAACAGTGTTTTGAGGGAAGAGAGAGAATGGACACAAAGATAATGATTTAACAAAATGTTTATTAATAATAATAAAAAAGGCTTTATGCCAAATGTAAATAATGCAATTCAAAATGAATCTCTAAAAACCAAACCTATCTATATGCTAGTTAGTGTTGAGGAAGGGTCGCTGGTTTCTCGGGCTAGATTACTCTAGGGGCTCTGCGGCAGACGCTCTGAAAAAACAGTGACCCTTGTTTTTTTGGTCACCTCACTGACTAAGGTCCTTCTACCCCAATCACTCAGATTGGCCAGGTTCCCAGCTCTAGGAAGACTCCTGGTGGTTCAAAACTTTTTCCATTGAAAGATGAGGGAGACCACTGTGCTCATTGGGACCTTTAATGATATCGAATATGTGCCTTGATCCTTTCTCAAAGGTCTACAGACAATTCCTTGGACTTACTGGCTTGGTTTCTGTTCTGACATGTACGGTCTACTATGGGACCTTAAATAGACAGCTATATGCCTTTTCAAATCATGTCCAATCAACTGGTGGACTTCAATCAAGCTGTCAAAACAACTGAAGGATGATCAGTGGAAACAGAATGTACTTGAGCTCGATTTTGACTTTCATGGCAAACACTGTGAATACTTATGTACATGTAATTTTTTTTTTGTTTTTTAATTTTCAAAAAAATCCAAACAACCTTCTTTGGAATAACATGCTAATTTTTAATGCTAAACAAACAAAACAAGAACCTTGACACACCTACATCCTAAGCTAATATCCAGCCTACACTAACTGCTAGGGCTAATCTAAACTAATGAACAATGCTTATGCAAAA
This sequence comes from Microcambeva bendego, assembly GCA_034509265.1. Taxonomy (NCBI): domain Eukaryota; kingdom Metazoa; phylum Chordata; class Actinopteri; order Siluriformes; family Trichomycteridae; genus Microcambeva; species Microcambeva bendego. The sequence goes on from JAYDZG010000012.1 coordinate 8,951,185, forward strand.
CCTTAACTAGACTACCACAATACATGAACAAAATTAAACAAGACATGAACAAAAACCTCATCAAAATTAATAAAGAGCAAAATCATGACAATAACCACCACATAAGAGCAAGAAAACTAAAATAATCTCTGCTTTCTGATTACTCTTACTCTTCTAATACTGATCAATATTGACTCGTCAGATTGTTAAAGTGTCTGCACTAATTACAATAAATAATAATGTATCTGCAAAAGGTTGCTAACAGTTCAAGCTTTCACACTGAGATAAAAGGATTGCAGTAAGCAAATATTTTTACAAATCTTAGTGTCTCAGACTCGAGACAACCATTTAAATTTTCAAATGCTCATCATTCTGAAAGTATTCCAGTTAGTGTTTCTGTAATAGTCGAAATGTGTTGTTTTATAGCAGGTAATGCTAAAAAAGTAAGGCTTGTACATGTTCTTTTGTCAAAATGGTTTAGAAGTGATTGTCTGGATGTGGACATGGCTAGCAAGGTGTTGCCTGGTTTTCTGTGTTTTATTGTGGCATTTTTAGTAATGCAAACCACTTATGATGAATCATAGTCTAGATCTTGACTGCTCGGAGTTAATAACTTCCTTATTTCAATTTATTAATGAAAATGCTTTCTGTGGCTTAACTTAATGATTAATTTTTAAACACACAACTGCTATGAGTTTGGTGTATATAAAAGGAGATTTTAAAAGAAATTTGGACATTTTCTGAATTACAATAAAATGAATCTGTGATTTTATTTTTTTGCCTAGAGTATTTGTAAAAGTACATAAAGATTCTGAAAGTTTTCACTGATCAGCCACATATTATATTGCATTGCATTACATTGCATTACATTATATTATATTATATTATATTATATTATATTTAAGTTGATACCTGCAAGAGTTACCACTGAGGTAGTTTTTGGAATACATGTGTATTCAAATTTGAGACTCTGTAGAATGTAGATAATCAAGTCTGCTATTGTCTTGTTGAAAGACAGTTGCATCAATGGTACCCTCTACACAGCAAGTTTTGCAAAAAGTACTGAAACTATCAACAGTTGGATATGTGAATTCAAAAGGTCACATAAAGTTTACCTGCATAGGTTAGAGTGCATTTTAGATTAAACCAGAAATTTCACCCGAAATCCCTAACTTTTGTGAGTAGTGTATCTTTTTTACTGCTATCTCTTTGATTATCTATATTTGTGACAGAGAAAGAATCTTCTCATATGACCACAGAATATACCAGTGAACCAATGTAAAGAGCACTCGATAGTGTTTCAGTTTATTATTATTATTATTATTATTATTATTATTATTATTATTATTATTATTATTTTATTTATTTATTTAATAGCATGGTGGGTTTTGTTATCAGAGGGATGAAAGGCAGAAGGTGATACTCATGCAGTAATGGTGTCTGTTGAGTCCTGGGATTTCCCCAATATTACGTAAAGTAGAAGTCTTTTTGACGTTATTGGCAAGATTTTCCCATGATATTTGAAACACATTAATAATGGACTTTTGGAGTATGTTGCAGTTATTACATTTTAATGTGTGTTTATATTTACAAAAATATGCTGATTGGTGAAAACTTTATAAATACTGTCTTTGTTGAAAGTAAAGAAAAATAATTGTGTTTACATAATTTTACTAAAAGTGTTTACGAATATTGGGTTTGTATTAAGTAATAGAATTTGGATTACCGGAATTGAAAAACGCAGGTTTTTTTACTATGCTGATTATTGTTAGAAATATGTGTGAAAGCTTTTGGTTTTACAGAGAGGTCACATTAATCTAGTAAGTCAGATATATTTACCATAAAAACAAGTTCCTACTGCCAAACAGTTATATTTGTGTTCCATAAGTAATTCAGAAGGGAAAAAAAGCATTTGAGTTAGCAATGGCTTTCGGGTGTTGCTCTGAATGAAATGCTTTTTTTCTCTGTCCACCACACCTATTGAGAAGTGTTTGCTTGTTGTTTTTTTGGTCGTCTTCTTTTATTTTACTTTGGTTTTAACTTCGACATCCATGTCTGCCCCAGGATGTCTGTCACAAACTGCAGTCCAACGTTGTGACAATGTTTTTTTTTTTTACCCGTGCCTTTTATGACCTTCTTTTTTCCTTTCTTTCTTTCTTTTTTTTGTTCTTTCCTTCAAGGTCTGGCGCACCTGACGTTAAATAACCAAGGTATGGGTTTCTGGTTTTGACGCTTTTTCTTTTTTGAGTTGGGAACAGAAAGCTTCTTAGCCCAAATCTTGCCGTCTTCGCTTTTCCTCACGACTCTTTCCTTTTCCAACTGCTCTGTCCTACATTTTTACCACCATTCCTTTATTTACCCCTGCCCTATTTTCTTCTCTCTTTCGCTTCAACATTTCCCCCTGCATCTTGTTGCATCTCTGTAATTTCATCCTGTCTGTCACATTCTCGTCCTGTTCTCTGACCTTTCTCCGGAAGATGCATCTTTGGTTGCTGTGGTTCTGACAAAAGGTAACGCTGTTTTATTGTTTAAAATGATGTGCTGTGAAATGTCAGTAACTGCTGGGATGTTGCTTTGCAGATTCATTTAAGAGTAAAATGACTGTCTAGAATGCACAGAGTTTGTTAAAACTTCTCTGTTGTCATTCTCATTGTTTGGCATCTGGTTTTATACAGTTTATTGGAGTTATTTTAAACGTTCATCACACATTACATATTTTGCAGCTTCACATGGAATACATACAATTTTTCTCTTCTTAGCTAGAGTACTGTTAAAACAACACTGTCCTGTGTGATAATGTTAACCTGGAAGAGATAAATCTGATCTATAGAACACATGAAATGACTGTTTGTCCACATTTCTGTGATGTTATTTGTGAGCTTCATTTTGTGCTTTCTATTTCATTCTATTTAAATACAATGCTGTTTAACCTTTCTTTCTAACCTTGTTCAGACATTACGTTGCTCAAGCAGGTTCAAATAGTTTCATTGTGATAAAAAGTTATTATGACTATTAATAACATGTACACATTCAGGTGTCTTGTAACAAAAATATCTGATTTAGTTTTATGTAGCAGACAAATCTGTGTTGTGTCTCAGTTTTGCGGTTTTATTAATTTTACTCACTCTCTTAATTCAATCATTGGGCAGAAGAACACTTCTTCTTGGGCACAGAACTACTTTTACTTTTTGTTTTACATGTGGAAATGGTTTAAAGTCCCCAACTATTTTCAGAAAACACCAAACAGTACACAACATACATTATTCACTCATTACACTCATACAGTGATCATTGCAAACCACTTTTATTACACAGATTTATTGTTTCTGCTCATTCATTTGACTGGTGGTGCAAGGCCCATGGTGTGGCAGAGTGTTTTCATTAGGAACACATTTTAGAATTTAATACCTGCAAAACAACATAAAAGATTGGTTTAGCGTTATGTTTATCACTGTACTATATCACTCTCCATTGCAAGTTCAAGTAAGTAAGTTAATCACAGTTTTGCAAATTGATTACTGAAGTTCTGAAAAGCCTGTAGTCGCAAGATTGTGTGCAAAATATTTGAATAGGTGACACAAGTGGATTAGCAGTATCCTGCTAAAATAGCATGGCCTTTCAGGGAAAAAGCATATAAGCAGTGTTTTAGGTATAACATTAAAACAGTTTTCTGAAGCATTTTCAGAAATGATTAAAACTGCAGCAAGTTTCTCTCAAGGCCATGAAAATGCTAAAAGTTTACTTACATTCAGCAGTGGTGTAAAGTCGTTCCAGCAAAATAGAGTTTTTTCTTAATTTCCAGAATCTTTTATGAATTTCCTGAATCAATTATGTAAATTACATCTAAATATTTCAATTTTGCAGTAATATTTTTAATAGTCAATGCTCTCTCAGATAAACAATTAGATCACAATCTAGCCAATACTGGATAAGACTAATATATACCTGGTATATGATGACTAATCAAAAGTCTGAGTACCAATGTTTTAATCAGATTTTTATGACTGGAGCTAAAAGTTAAATTCAGATTCATAAATTCATATTACTATGCTGCATTTTTTATAATTCTATGAACTAAACCCTTAATCTTGGGTTGTAGTGTTTATTAAGAGTGCTCAAATACTTTGGACCAAGGTCATGAGCATATTTGTAGATTTATGAAATACTAATCCATTTTATTTTTTAATTCTTTGTTGTTATTATTGGTAGTAGTAGTAGTAGTAGGAGGAGGAGTATTGCATTTACTTGTGTTAAAGTAACTGAGGAGATGTTTGTGTGTACTTGTACTTTTTAAAGTACATTTTACAATCTGTAATTTTAGATTTACTTGGGTATACATTGTAATACGAATTGGCATTCACTACATTTTAAATAACACCCTGGATTTTTTTCCAAAACCCTTTAAAAGTCCACAAAAATGGATGACAAACGACACAATCTGGCAATACTGTACACAGCACATGCACAACAGAGGTTCAGTAATTTAATAAGTTATAGTCACATTACAAATTACTTTTATATTATTTAATGTTTTTTAATTAATTAATTCAAATAAATATTTGTGACATCAATGATTAGAATAAAATCCAATCATTTTAAAACATGTAGTGACCCAAAACAGCTATTGTGAAATGTATATACACTGGTCCTGTTTGCATTACTTGACCTGTCCTGTTACTTTTTACTTGAGTAGATGTTAAATCAGCTACTTTACTCATACTGTTTTATAAAAGAAAAAATGTAGCAACTAAAAAGTAAGTTTACTTAAGTTCAATACAGTAAACTCCTGACTTTCATGTGTGAGCTGCTACTCATCGTGAAAAAACGTTAATATTGGACGCATTAAAAAAATCCTATGAATGTCTTTTTTTTATTTAACCCCCAAATATGCTGCCAAAAAACATAACCGTTAAGAAATAAGTCAAAACATTGCTTAAATACTGTTGTTACGTCACAGTGAATGCCACATTATTATTATTATTATTATTATTATTATTATTATTACTAAATTTTATTATTATTATTACTAAATTTTATTATTATTATTATTATTATTATTATTATTATTATTATTATTATTATTATCTGTGCTGGGTCTCTATAGCCATGTGGCGTGTTAAGTGCTCGATCACTGTCTACTGTAGGATCAGTGAATAGACCTTTGTTCCACTTGTTGGTTTGGCTGGAGAGTTGTCTTAACAACCAATCTGAGTGGCTGATCCGGGGGCATATGCAGGACTTCTCACTTGCAGTGAAAAAATATTTCAGATTTCTTTTTTGGATTTCAGATTTACAAATTTCTTATGTTTTTTGACATTTGTCACACTTAAATGCTGACAAAGATCAGCTGATTGAATACACAAAATGCAGTTTTTCAATGATTATTTTATTTAGTAAGCAAAAAAAAACAAAAACCTGACCCTATGTGAAATTTTGTTGTACTGTTCATCTGTACATTTGTAATGACAAATAAAGGCATTCTATTCTATTATTCAGATGGAAGTTACCACAATTTCATAGTGCCAGCTGTGGAATGGTGGTTAGAGAACTGGGCTTGTGATCAGAAGATTTCCATTTTGATTCCCAGAGGCAACAGGTCATGATTGAAGTGCCCTTGAGCAAGGCGCCTAACCTGTAACTGCTTCTGGGGTTCTGTGGCTAGGGATGCCTTCCACTCTGGGCATGTGTGCTCACTGCTCCCTAGTGTTCCCTAGTGTGTATATTTGTAATGACAAATAAAGGCATTCTATTCTATTATTCAGATGGAAGTTACCACAATCTCATAGTGCCAGCTGTGGAATGGTGGTTAGAGAACTGGGCTTGTGATCAGAAGATTTCCATTTTGATTCCCAGAGCCAACAGGTCATGATTGAAGTGCCCTTGAGCAAGGCGCCTAACCTCTAACTGTTCCTGGGGTTCTGTGGCTAGGGATGCCTTCCACTCTGG
>JAYDZG010000012.1:8982311-8993333 GCA_034509265.1 Microcambeva bendego
TTCTTTTGAAGTTTTGTTTTTAATAATTTGGCTTTTTTGGCTTTCAGGAGTGTTTTGTATTCTTGTAAAGCATTTGAATAATCAATGCGCAGGTCCTGTTGGATAATGTTCTTAATTTTTTTTTTTTTGAGGTTTCATTATCAAACCACGCCTCATTTGTGTAATTTGGATGGTGTGATGTTTTGCGTATGTTTTTCGGGGAGGGGTTTGACATATTAACCAAAGTTTTAAAAATGTTATTTATATCACTAGTTGCAGTAGTTATTCCCTCAGAATCTGGCATGTAGCTGTTGGATAAGAAATTATCGAGTATGTTTTTTTGATGCAGTGGCTATTTATATTAAATTTTAAATTCTTAATTATAGATTCAGTCCAGTTGTATTTGGGTTTAATGGATGCAATGTTTCTAATTGAGGATATTTTTCATGGTTTTTAGTTATAGTGCCATTTGGCAGTGATCAGATAGAGGTAGCTGTGGCCTGACCATAAATGCATTAATGACTAAATCTAAATCGATCAGTTATACAGTAATCTACAACACTGCAGCCTAATTTAGAAATATAAGTAAATCTTCCGAGAGTCACCATTGGTCCTGCCATTTACTATGTAAAGACCCAGACTTTTACGTAGCTCTGGAATTTTTTCCCATGTTTGTTTATTACACTGTCATAACTGTTTCTTTGAATAGAGTTAGGAGTTATGTTAAACATGGTATCACTGTCTTCTGTAAATTCTGATTCTGGCTGAATCTTCAACTCTATGTGCAGATGCTGGATGGGAATGTCTTGTGGTGTCACATCCTGTTGTATGGTGTCTGATGCTGTTTTGTCTGAGTGCTGTATTTTTCAGTACTTTAGCAAACACTAGGTGTACATGGTCGGACATGTGATAAGGGCGGATGTCTCTGTGGTATGTGATGTGGACATTTGGTAGGAGCACGGTAGTAAGGTGGAGATCTTGGTTTGTAGAAATCTCTGGGTGGTTCTCATAGCCACTTCTTTCAGTGGCTCAAGCTCTATTCACCCCAAGAGATGCTCAGTGTCCGGGGCAGGACATTTATCTAATGACCAGCGAGTTTCAAAGCAATGGAAAAAAATTGTCCCATGCAGTCCCAAATAAGTGAATAGACTGCACAGATGAGTTGAACATGTTCTAATGTATTTGTAGTCAATGAAAGGTTAACACAACTGTACATATTGGACCATTGAATTTTTGCCTTTTTTGCAGTCTTAAATAAATCACCACTGGATTTTTATATACTGTCTGGGTTGCCACAAAACCTATGTCTTAGAAACTGCAAGCCTAATGTGTTAGTACGTAAGCTGTACAGAGTGAGAAAATAGACTGAAAAGGATGCAAACAAAACATAAAATATGTACATGTGTCTTAGTATGATAAGATATTTTCTTTCTCTTTCTTTGTGATTAGTAAAAGTTGAGTTACTTAGTGGTTTTGTGCTTGACTGAGCATACTGACCAAGCAATGAGGCAGACAGAACAACATTATAAGATTGTTTGACCCTTTCCAGTGATTAGATGGCAACAGAGTGTGCTCAGTCGGGGCATAGCTAATGAAGGAAATAAGGAGAGCGAAGAAAGGGACACAGTTGTGCTTGAGTGAAAATCACTTCAAAACAACCAAAATATATAAAATTAGAAGCAACAATACAGCATAAAGGACTCCAGAACGACATGCTGTGAGAAAATAAGTGTATCTGACTGCACAGACACCTGTGTGAGTTTTTATTTTCATAGGAAATTTTAATTAAGCTGTTAAAACAAACAATGCAATACTTGTTACACACAGGCATGCTTCAGCTGCCTCTTATTCTCAGAAACCACAGTGATAGGGCATACATGGTCTCTTATCTTCTTAATATTGTGCTGGTCACCATTTTACTGCAAAAACAACCCTACAACTGTGAAGCACTATGTATTTGACAACTTTCTATCAGAATCAACATCAAATTCTCCAGCAATTACAATATTTTTCTTATCTTATTACTGATCATGAATACAGCAACAATTCCATTTTTCTGTATATATTAAACTATTTTTTAAATTATTTTATTAGGATTTTGACACCATGTTTTACACTTTTTATTTAGATTCATGACAAGGCAGGTAGATGCAGGTTACTAGACATTCATCAGATCAAGTTCAGTATCAAACACAGTCATGAACAATTTTGTACCTCCAATTCACCACACTTGCTTGTGTTTGGACTGTGGGGTTAAACAGAGGAGGAAACCCATGCCAACTCATGCAGATTCCACACAGAAAGGGCCCAGACTTTATCCTCTGCGGATCGAAAACAGGACCTTCTTGTTATTAGGTTGCAATGCAAATCACTGAGCCACCGTGCTAACCCTTTTCAGGCATATAGTGCGTTAGAACAAGCAAGGAAATAAAGCTCAGAAAAATGTTAAGCTGTTAAGCAAGGTAAATGTCAATGTTTATGGTGATTGCTAATAATAAAAAAACAAACATTGTTCCTAAACTAAACTTGCTATACTTAGCTGAAACAAAGCTAAACAATTGGAGCAGGACAAGGAACATACAGGCCAACAATTAGCAACAATTATCACTGAACGGAAAGAGACACATAAAACAGCTAGTATTAATGATTAAAGACTAATCAGAGGGAAGGTGCAGAGACAGAAAAGGTATGAAACAAACATTCAGTCTTTGTACTTTAGTACAGAGAGGGATACCATATGTGCTGGCTGGAGGCTGGCATTGTAGTGGAGGGAGACAAATGCCAACGGGTCTTTAGGACTAGTAGGGATTGTTAAAGGGTCATACCAGCCAGAGATGAAATTGGTGACAAGACCACAGGAGGGCCATCTGGAATGTCAATGAGACCTCTGAAAGTGTTGCCTGGCAGCATCAATGAGATCTCAGTTTAGGACCCAACAAAATAAAGCAAAAAAGCCTTAGGATAGGCTGAGATCAGCAGATTCTGGTGTCTGGGTGAGGCAGAAGCCAGGGTGTCGAAAAACTGGCCAGAATAAACAGGAGAACCTTATTGGAAGACATACGAGCTCAAGGACTGACTGGAATTAGCTAATTAAACTAACTAATTTTCTATAGTATTGAGGGCATCAGTTGATGGCTGATGATGTATTGCCTTTCACAGAGGACAGTGCATGGCAGTGCACCTAGTGAATGCAGGAAGCAGGTCAACCACTACAGTGGACACTGGAAGTCTGACAGCATTCAACAATGTCTGAATGCATTTTCTCCAAGATATTTCAGAAGATATTTCAGAAGATATTTTCTCAATTTCCTGCCAGACAAGACCTCTTGAGTCCTGCATACAGCACCAGTCAGCTATGACCTCAGAAAGCTTGGGGGTCAGTAAGGTTCTGAAGTAGGGTCACTGAAGAAAGAAGCCACCAATACACTATATACTAGCATCATAAGGAGCTGAGCAGACATGTTCGCAGGATGCATAGTGCTGTATCTGACAAATGTCCTGCCATGAGGTTAGTCATTATGTAACATGCGTAGTTCAAGGACCAGGACAAGGACCAGTACATACAAATAAGCAATACACCACAAGTGTAAATACACATGGCAGACATGTCAGTTATGGGGAACCGCTGACTATAATGATTACTGAGGCTATTGAGAGACTGAAATGGCAGATCAAATCAGGGTTGTACCAAAAGCATGTTGAAAGATATTAATATTATGATAAGCCAATGGGTATTTCGACCTTCCCTTGAGTCTTAACATGTTTTATTGTCATGTGACCACACATTGGAATGAATGAGTCAGGTGGGAGGGGTGGTAATCAACAGTTTGCTTTACAAATTGCTTTGACAAGTCAGTACAATTTTAGCATCATATGCAATCAATGCTACATCACAGCATATTAATCCAGGTCTAAAAATATTTATGATGCACGTTGGTGATTTGCTGATGTATAAAACCATTTTGCCTCCAAAATAGGGATTGAATGCTGAGTGGTAAATTTACCCACAGGTTTACCCTGCACCCATGGTCTCATAGACCAACCCCTGAGTTGCCGTCTGCTGAGCTTCAGGTGGTCCTTCTGTGTCTTTATCTTCCACATCTTCTGGGCTGCATTCAACCTCCAGCCCCATCGTCCTTCACCAGGGGGTAAAAAGTTACACCCCAGTAAACCTGGATTTGTATCTCCTAATGAAATTCTAAACCTACCCAATAGTCAGCAACCAAGTATTTTGAAGATGAGAATTCTAACCAGAACTGAAAAGTAGGCAATATTAGGGCCACATAGCAATCTTCTCAGATTTATTTTCTCTTTATACCCTCTATTTCTGATATTCCCATCTCACTTGATGACATATGAGACCTCTTATAATGAGGAACCAGACAGCTTTGATTTGTCAGTTTGTAACTGTAAAGTTTGCCACCAAAAACCTACACTGAAACCATTACATTGGGATGGTTGACAGACTAGAGGGCAATGCAGTGAGTGCAATGAAGGTACTCCGGTTAATGTAATCAGAATCCCACCTTAGCATTTAAGAAAAAATATAAGGATTTGCCTATGAATGGATGTTCTGGAGATTTCTCAACAGTATGCAATGGAAAAGGTGGATTTGCAACATTAATTCATGGAATGTTAAATCACAAGTCATTAATCATTAAGTCATTTCAATTGGTCCTCCTGCTGTTGCGGGAGATTAGTCCAAAAATTCAAAAAACCTGCCCAGTTTTTCTCAAAATTCTTTTCCCTGTATTTTAAAAAGAAATTTCCTTACCACTGCTACCATTGGCTTGCTCAACAAGGGTTTTTGGTCTGTTGTTATAGTAGTCTGTAAAGTGAATTTGTGACAATGTCCATTGAAAAAATCACTATACAAATAAATTTGAATTGACTGATTTTCACTTAACATGCATTACAACTGTGTTCATATTGACCACAGTTTTGTTTTAATAATTAAACAATTAAATAATGGAATATATTCTGCATTTCGTTTGTACAACATTGATTAATATATCTTTAAGAAAATAATTGTGACTTTGTGTCAATTTTATTAGTTAAAAAATAGATAAATGTAATTTTAAAAGTAAAAACAAAGTAAAAACCTTATGACGTGTGCATCTTTTCACCTATATGCGGGTCAGCTTTGCACATTTAGACCCACACCGTGATCGCGTTATCTTTCAATCTCTCAGACCAGCAATCATCTGGTATTTAGGTTAGATATGTTTTCGTATTGAGGGCATTGTGGGTATTCCATAGGCAATGTGTGCTTCTCTACACATGTGATAATCTCTTTGTTTTGATACAGTTTGTGCACAGTTTATTCCTTTATTTATAAATTTGAGATGATTAGTAGATTCATGTTTGACAAGAATAATTGTCTTTGAGAGGGAACTATTAAGATAGGTTTCACTGTGTATTGTTGCTTCCATTGATTTAATCATAATTTATATTTTAATGACTGGCCCTTCGTCATGTTAAATCACCTTTTATGATGATAAAGTAATTTGATAGGAAACATCCTGAAATTTGGTTAAATGCCTTCATTGATCCACTCTCCAGTACCTTACATAGATTATTTATTTGTGGGCAAACTCATGTATTTGCACACAAAACCGATGCAAGACAGAACATTCCCATGTCAGTCAGTAGGACGCTACACCAACAGCTTTCAGACTATTCATTCTAAATTGACGTGAATCTCTTAATTAGGAAACATAATCTAAAATTAAACCACTCGGAAGCTGAGCAAGACTGAATAAACTTTTCCCACACTTACTTCAATCCATATTTTCATCTTTTACACAAATCCCAAAGTAATCACCCCAGTAAATCTCCAGTGAACGAGTTTCCACTATTAAAATCCTTTCAATAATGTCCCATTTTCACATGGAGAGAATCTTCCAGCCCTATTTTGAAGGGCTCAGTGTTCATTTCCTTACAGCGAGTACCACTTTTGAGTGCTTTGAACCTGCACAGTGCACTGAAAAAGCACAATGTGTGTGGCCATGGCTTCAATCACTATCACATCTAAAATAGAATGCGTCTGAATTATAATAGGTAAAAGCAATTTCACCAAGTTTAAAATGCTTATCTGTTCACACAGAGCCCCACTTTCCTAACTGGTTTATGTTGAATCCCAAGTGTTGAGGGTTAATTAAAAATGCCATAATGTATGCCCAATTTAAGCATGTTAAATCAACAATAAATGTAAGCATGTCCAATCTAAAGGCATCTGGTACATGCATTGCAGTTAGTACGCATTATTATAATTTTTTTGTTAATATCTAAACCTGGGCAAGAAGGTCATTTAGGGGATGTAAAATTGTGTTATTTCATTTTATATTCTGTTTATTGTTGATGTCAAAGTTTGAAAACTGTAGGTTTGTCCAGTCTGATGGATGTAAGAAGATCCAGATTTGTAAAGCTTGTAAATATGCATTCAAGAAGACTTACAACTCTTGTTGTTTCATAATACAATGAACCCCAGCTAATTCACAGTTCGGGGTTTGCGGACTTAGTCTTTTGTGGATTTATATTAGGAGGCTAACTAACAATAGTTAGCTTTTACAGAAGCCAGTGGAATTCCAACAAAATAGAGATTAATCAGAAGAGGCTACGCACTTCCAAGTGAACTTTGAAGCTCCCGAGTAAAAGAACAACTTCATTTTCCAAGCCTTAACTCCTACATCTGCCTTTGGATCAGCTGCACTCATTGGTTGTTAATTCGCTATGACTGGTTTGAGCCGAACCTACAACTGGAACTGCAATCCATTCACTCATTCTAAAGGACAGAGAGACACTGTGTTCACAGCGCATAACAACATTTTAAGCACTGCTTTACATTCTTTTTCAAACATGTGTTGGTGGCATATTTGGGGTTAATGCTAAAAATAGGCATTTATAGTATTTGTAAAAGTTGAGGAAATGTGTCGTTCAGTCAGTTCTGATGCCTGGTGGCTATATTCATAGGTTTCTTTAAAGCAGGGCTTGTCAAACTTAAAAAAAACGTGACCCAACCAATACAAGCAATGCAATGCTCACCATGATTCGGCACACACTGAAACATTGTAGCAGCTGACTTCAGTGGTGAGGTGAAATGGTGTTTCACTTTTAAACTTGTGTTGAGGGGAAGATTCACATGAGAAGTGAAATTGTTTTATTTCATTGCAAATGCAACTATCTGGCAGTAATCATTTAAAACATTATTGTGCATCTATGCAAAAAGAATTTTGAAATAATTTGAACTAAATCACTGAAACTTGTGAACCAGTCAAAGAACAATAATTTTAACAAGCAATAACAGCTTAGCTATTCAATTCGGGTCAACATTCCTGGTTGTTTCTTTCCATCTCACTTTGTTTAATTGGCTGGGTGTGTAGAATAATTCTCTGCAGGCATCTTTCAGCATCACAGAGGACCTCAATTGTCTCAATCAAGAGGCATCCCTACTAGCAATTGCACACGGCAACTTGGAACGCAAATTACAGTTAGTAGAGCAAATGATTCAATTTGTATTACAGAATGTTAATTACTATTCTGAAATTAAAGAATGAGGTAATGTCAGGGGGTCTACAACAGAAGAAATTATGTGTCTTGTCTCTCTTATCAAGACAAGCAATTATACTCACCCAGCATGGTATGAGAAAAAAAATAAAGCAAATTAGAGGATGAGAGAAAGTTAAAGAATTGTGAAAATGAAATTGATTGGTTTTGAGTTATGCCATTTTATAAATTCTTGGATAAATTAAAGATGTTTTACAAGAGCTTATGTTTTACAGAACTGAGTCACCTGTTCAAAAATAGTTTTGATCCAGCTTTGATCCACACCATGATTGTGTGTGCTCTGCTTTAGTGGCTAGACAGAGAAGAATAAGATCACCTAAATGTTTTTTGTTTGTTTTCAACACCAGACATCAACACTCTGATTACATTTGCATTCAGAGCAGTGTATTGGGTTCTCCCATTGGGGAATAATTCATCCACATATTTGATTTGGCAACATTTCTTATGCTGAATTCCCTTCCTGACACAGCCCACCCTTTATTTGTGCTTTGGGACCAGCAAGCAGTACAATAACATCGTGTTAAACAATTTTTAAAAACGTATGTATGTATACACAAAGGGGGCTTTAACATGGTGCTACAAGGTAGATCCACTTGATCAGGCTGTTCATCTGATATTTTATGGGTTCCTCACTGTTGTAAACAGCAGGCAGCAGCTATAAAAAAACAAATAAATAATAATAATAATAATAATAATAATAATAATAATAATAATCAATGGGTCGGTTGTGGCTTAGAGAACTGGGCTTGTGATCAGAAGGTTGGCCCCTAACTGCTCCCCGCACACAATGGCTAGGACTGCCCACCACTCAGAGCATGTGTGCTCATTGCCTCTTAGTGTGTGTTTCACTTCACGGATTGGGTTAAAATGTGGAGGACATATTCCACTTGAAAAAGTAGTGAAAAAGAGAAAATAATTTTCCAAGATAACAAGCTCAAGAGGTCAAGCATTCATTAATATCATAAAAAGGTGTAACCTGTTTGTAAAGAGCTAATAATTTTTGGAGCTTTTTATATCTGATACAAGCTGTTAAATCTAACAAATCCTCTTGCGCTGACCTCTCAAACTCTTGAGTTCAAATGAAAGGATTAGTTAAATTGTTTTGTACACTGCTTACATTGTTACAGAGAGAACAAGAGGCAACAGTTGTTAACGGGTTTGACCTGAACCTAATATTAAATTTTTTTCCAAGCATTATTGATTAAAATGTACCACAAACAACAACGCTAGATTATCTCTTTTGTTTATTTGGCCATTTATTATATCATTTTCTCTGCAATTTGTATTAACGAGTTGTGAGGTGCTTAAAGTCTGACAGAATGGCACAATAATTATGCTGTGACAGGACAGCCTACGGCACATCATCATCCATTCCCCAAATGCTGGAAATTGCTTTGAGATTTGAAAGTGGCATTTTTGGTGGAATATGAACCACATAATAAAATAAACACTATGCGGCCTGTCTTATTGCTGGCTCAAGCATGTCATTGACAGCGGACAAACATGGCACACTGACAAATTAGAAAAAAAACTGCCTCTACTCATTTTTCTCTTTGAATTCCTGCACATCTGATGCCAAGCTGACTTTGAATTAAAAGGGAAATAAAAAAGGCTGTTTCAAGGGAACCCCCTCTAGCCTTTATTTCCTTTTGAAGATGACAGTTTGAGTGCTTACTTAATTAAAGCAAGAGTTTCTGACAGTAAATGAAAAGACCTCAGGTACTTATAAAACCTATATCACTCTACGTCCATTATTTCCAAGACAGACCTGATTCCTCTTACCGTTTCCACTGTGTGATGGTCCATCCTAGATTTCTGTTACCCTAAGAAGTTGACGCCACTTCTGGACATGGTTTACGTAAGGCTTAATTCTTTTGCACTGTAAAGTTTTAAGAATCATTTGTACATGTAACACGTACAATACAATATTGTAGTGCCAAAGTTTGCAAGAGTAATTCGTCAACCATTTGTTTATAGCAGCTATTCTTCAGCTTAAGCTTGCACCCTTGGCCTTTACAGAATGTTTTAGTGATATTGTGCACTGTAAATTAAGACATTTGAAAAATTCTTCCAATCTTTCTTTCTTTAAAAGGATCAACGGAGGAGCTTTAAAACCATGATTACAATCACATGCTGACATCACCTGTTTGCATTGGAGTGGAGTAAAAGTAAAAGTTGCCGAAAATATTTATACTCAAAAAGTACAGTATGTTCTTTGAGAAACTGCACTTTTTGAGTATAGATGTTTTCCGTAACTTTTACTCCACCACATGTTTCAAATAAATTAAATGCTTTTCTCCAATGTATTTTTCATTGAGTACTGTAACAAAGTATTTTGAACGACTGCACTTTTGAGACTCAGTAATTTATGAGTATAAATGTTTTCGGCAAATTTTACTTTCACGCCACTACATTTTCTAAAGCAATTATATACTTATACTCTGATAAATGTTCTATATGTAGATTCATTATTTATTAGAAATGTAGCTAATTGATGTAACGTGTTACAAACTGCAAGCAAGCAGGAGTGAAGAATCTGTTATTTGCCCTCGGCAATAAGATCAGCATTTAAACACATTAATGAGCAAGTGCAAATGTTCAAATGCAGCATTCAAAGTGATCGGAATAAATATTCGTTGTATAGGATAAAGCAAATTTTTAATGTTAACCCCAACATACTGAAAAACAGTATCAGCATTTCAGAACACATCCATCCTCAACAAACACACTAAAATTATTAACAAAGTGAAGTTGCAGCATCATTTTAATTTTACATTCAACAATTAGCATTGAGATTGTTCAGATATCCAGCTTACAACTAAACCAGCTTTCGATTAAATTTGAATTACAAACATAATGCTTCCCTTAATTATGTTGGAATTAATTTAGTGCAAAACAGCAGCATTTACAATATTATAATGTATCATTTACCTTATTATTTCTATACAGCTTTTTAGCCCAAATATTTGAACTCAAACTGATATCAATTAAATGGTTCATCATTAAATGGGTAAAAGTTCCATACGTTTTGTGCTCTCGCTCTCTCTCTCTCTCTCTCAGCTTTTTCTTCAAATTAATTCTGCAAATTATTTATTTTAACTGTTAACACACATAAACGTGCATTTTAGGCCTACACTACGTTTCAAAAAAGTTGGATTGCATTTCTACTATAAGCATTTACTTTTAGTAAGTACATTTATTTAAGTACAATTATTATCAGAAACAAATACTTTTATACTTAAGTACAATTAATATTAGATAATTTTAGACTTTTACTTAATATTTTAATATGTGAATTATATAAAAGTAAATTAATTGCATTATACTTTTATTATTTATGAAGTATTGCTTACTTCATAAAGGTACTTTATACAACACTGCCTGTTTGGTGAAGTGAAATGAAGTTGAGCAGCCAAAATTTGAAACTGTGCCATTAATAATCAATATTCTCATTGTGTGTGTGTGTGTGTGTGTGTG
>JAYDZG010000012.1:8993433-9003925 GCA_034509265.1 Microcambeva bendego
AATAATAATAATAATAATAATAATAATCATAATAATAATAATAATAATAATAATAATTTAATTTTAACTTTGGTTCAGTTTAACAAAAAAAAAAAATTAACAGGGTATGTGTACCGCAGTGGTTAAGACACCTCAAAAAGGTTACCAGCCCAGGCCCCAACATCATCGAGTTTGGCCCTTGTCAAGAATCCTTATGCTCGCCCATTTTTTGATTCTGATTCGATCCTGAATAGCTGCAAACGTGTAGGTGCATAGGTCCATAGGTGCAAACACAAAACAAATAGAGTTACAGGTACAGCTTCTTTGTTTCTTAATGTATGACTGTGTTTTATAGTAGTTTGGGTTAACAAAAACAACTGTTCTGTGTATTGTAGGTGTGTGGGGGGGAGCGGTCAGCAGTGTTGCTTTTTACAAGTAGCAATAAAAAGTTGAAAGGTATATGGATAGGTGGCGGTGGAGTTTGTTGCTGTGTGGCAAGCTAAATGATCAACAGAGGAACTTTAAATTTTTATTTATGGAATGGACAGATTGAGAGGCTGTATTGTAACATTTAATCATTTGGAGGTCTGAATAGTGCTATAAAGTTTACACTTAATTAGTCATAGGTGAATAATTAAATGTATGTCAAAATGTAAATATCCAGGCAAATGTAAGGGATTTTAGGTTTGTGCGTACATTCATTTAGGTGTCTTTTAACTGGTATTCTAAAATATCTGTGACATTATAAAAAGAATAATAATTTGCTGCCACACCCAAGTGGTACAAACAGCCATTTAGCCTCATCAACAAAGCAGATTAGTAAAAGGTAATGTTATTATAATTCATACTTTTCTGAAATTTACTGTGTTTGACTTGTTTCTCCTACGTTCAATTCAATAAATTAGACCCAGAGTTATAAATAGAATAAAGCAATGTTAATATAGACCAGGGGGTTGCAATGTTTTTTTATGCTCTGTGACCACAAAAAAATATAGATTACTCAAGGTGCATAAAGAATTAAATGTTATATAACAGAAACCTATTAATCCAAAGACATCACCAAACAATCATATTTCTCTTGAAGTGATGTCCAACACATGAAATTGACTGCACATTTGTTTTGAATGTTTCGAGTAAAATGTGCAGTTCACAAAACTGTCAATTAGTTGCCTTTTAAAATCATCAATGTCCATCCATTAAAAAGTCTATGTATTTTATATTGAGCTTGTCTGGGTGTATAAAAAAAACCATTGATCCAGTGTCTGGAAGTCTTGGAATCCTGGAAAATACTGATTGAAGTTCTTTCATGTACACTGAAATGTTAGCTGTGCTGACAAAAGGACAAGTGGAAATCTCTCAACTGTTTGAAAATGTTTGGATGGAACTGATCTAACTAATACTGTATGACTCAGCCCTAAACATAAAATACTTTTCTTTTTACACAAATCCAATCAGGATGTCAGGCAAACGGGCCTCTCAAGCCAGCTGTGTCATGCGTGCTGTATCTATGATTAGAATTTAGAATCTGTAAATGTGAAATTTGTCCTCTGCATTTAAACCCAATCCGTGCGGTGAAACACACATTTACGCACTAAAATATACGCATAGCCCTAGCCAGAGTGACCAGGGAGCAGTTAGAGGTTGGGTGCCTTGCTCAACGGCACTTCAGTCATGACCTGACAGATCTGGCAATCAAACCAGAAGCTTTTCGATCATAGCCAAGAAAAAAATATTTCCAAGAATTTAAAGTCTACAATCAGGGCAGGACATGTAGGTTCCCTTTGTGGGGCCCCATAATGCTGATGTTGCTCTTTGTGAAAATGAGTTTTACACCTTTGGTACACAGTATCATTTCACAGAAATCCCTTTTTACTACCTGGTTTAGTGTAGTGTCACATATTATTGATTTGAAGCACAGATATTGTTTTAAAGATTTTAAACCTTTTCTGTTAATACATCAAGTGTGAATTAATTGTCTGCAGTGGTTTTATAATTAAATGTGGGTAAATGTGGTTGCAAAAGTATTGACACCAAATTATTGACTAAAGTTTATTAAAGCTTTTTCTAATTTGCTTTAGATTCTAAATAATTTAGAGCTAAAATAGCCTACACCTTTTATCCTTCTCTGCAACCTAGTCTCACTCTCTTAGTCTCTCAGGATGCAATTATTTTTGTATTTTATTTGTTACCTTGTTTTTGTTAAATTAGTTATTAGTCTATTATTTGCAATTAACCTATTTTTGTTAGTTCAGTCACTAAAAATCTGTTAATTAGATATTTGCTATTAAGGTTCTATTTATATTCCTCTGTCTCATGCACTGCTGCAAAGCAAGTTCCAGGCATAAAGATTTTGTCAAGTGTTTTTTTTCCCTCTTTGCTTCTTTTATATTTTTGTTGTTGTTTGTTTTTACAAGTTTTCTTACCTGCTGTTTAATTGGTAGGCTTTTACACACTTTACATTAAATGGCTACTCCAATGCTACTGATGCTTGCTATATACCTACAACCATAACTACCTTTAAACCATGAGAGAAGTTTTTATCTTTTATTATGAAAATTTTAAGAATAATTCAGTCTGTTAAAACTTTTTTTTAGGTTTAGTACTATTTATTTATTCATTTTGGCAGTAAGTTTTTACCAAATTGGCAAACAATAGGAAATATATATGAAATACATTTCAACAAGCCACAAAGAAAGAATGAATAGACATTGCTACAAAAGCAGTGAATTTTCTAAAACTATTGTATCCAATCAACCCTATGTGAGACCCTAAATGACTTTAAATTTGTGAGCATAGTTATTCTATTTTAACCCCAGGTGGAGCAGTGGAATCTGCTAGCACATCAGCTCGCCCTGATTTAAAACACAGCATTGCCACCAGTTGCCTAAGCACCACCCTAGCCACTAGGACCCACAAACCAGTGCATTGTGAAACATGGATACATAGGAGGGTTTCCACTGATCATCCTCCTTGTTTGGAGTCCCTCTGAGGTTAATCCAGTTTGATGGACATGATTTGGAAAAGCACACACAACAGTCTATATAAGGTCCCATGGTTGACAGTACATGTTAGAGCACAAATCAAGCAATGTAGACCTTCGAAACAGGAAGGGTATAGAAAAAAAGCAGTATTGGAGGTCCCACTGAGCAAAGTGGCCTCCAGAAAAAAATGACTGTAATCCATTTTGGAATACCAAAATGTGGAAAATGTGATGAACTGTTCATACTTTCTGGATGCACTGTATTTGTTTTAATAAAACATCTTTGAAAATATGCACTTTGTCCAGTCAGCTGATTTGTAGTGGATTAACACAAGGGCAATGGTTAATTTTCATGGACTATTGATCAGAAAGTTGTCACTGCTAACTGATCAATATTGGTAAGGCCCTGAACCCTCAAAAGTGCAATCTGTCATAAAGGCTTAGTGTAGTGCATGCTTGTATCAGAGAAAGACTGAAATGCCATCAAGCACTAGGATACATGTTAGGTTTGACTGTGGGAAATATTGTTATTGACCCAGGGTGACATTTTATGATGTATATAAAATGACCGGAATAAAATTGCTTCTTTTGACAAATATGTGTGAACTGTAAAACTGTATTTTTTATGTTTAATCTCTCTCTCTCTCTCTCTCTCTCTCTCTCTCTCTCTAGGTGATTCATCACAAGTGGGTAAGTCAGCTTGTGCGTTAAATTTCTTTCTTGTTCCCACTTCATTGTGAATGATCACACTGTGTTTCTGAAGGTCACATTCTTGGCACTAATGTCAAATCCAATCACTGCAATCTGTCACGATTGCAGTATTTACACAAACACATGTTATCACACACACACATACACACACACACACACATGCCACAAGCTACTTAAATCTTTCTCTCATTCAGTTGTAATGGCTCTCTACCAGACACAACCAGATTAAAATTATACCTCAACAAAGTAACTTCACATCTGTAATAACTATAATCTCTCAAATTTTTTTGTTTTGTTTATCACTGCACATCAGCTTTCCAATCTAGATAATGCTAGTTTACACTGATTGTGTGCTCAATACACGGTGGGGAAAAAAACATACTGTTTGGCAGCTTTT
The DNA here is from genome assembly GCA_034509265.1 of Microcambeva bendego. Taxonomy (NCBI): domain Eukaryota; kingdom Metazoa; phylum Chordata; class Actinopteri; order Siluriformes; family Trichomycteridae; genus Microcambeva; species Microcambeva bendego. The sequence continues at coordinate 8,997,501 of JAYDZG010000012.1, forward strand.
GTTAACTGTAATTGGATTGAAAATGTGTCAATATGGCACCACTGCAGTTTTGTGGAGTTTTTCTATTGTGGCTTATATAGCAGGGTAGTGCTAGTAGTGTTTTTTTCTTTCTTTCTTTTGTTCAAGCCAAGACTAACTAACTTAGAATTACATTGCACGTTTGTTTTACTTAAACTAACATCAAACTCACATTCCACTAACATATTAGCCTCAATCTGCCTTAAAACACATTATAGCCTCCACTGAGCAGGTTTAATATGGTCTCACGTATTAGGTGGCATCTCGTCTTTATTTTTTTTTTAAAGACACAATTGTATTTCCACAAAGCAGGTTAATGCCTGTAATAACTAAACTTAAGCACACATTCTATACAGCTCTGTGTGTAATGCTCTCCAGAAACATGGAGATCCAAACCCAAGTAAAAGATTAAAAAGTGTGGCATTTGAGAAAGTTTATCGTCGCTGTCACATGAAAAACATGGATCTCCTTTTTCAGTGTTTTTCAATTGTGGGTTTAATTCTCTATCTGATGGGGAAAATGAATATAAAAATGACAAGTTTCACCATTAAAGCTGTCCATCAAAACTGTAACTCCTCCTCTTTCCACTGTTTGTGTGTGTGTGTGTGTGTGTGTGTGTGTGTTTACCTTTTCTGAAAGGTTTTTCATCAGACAATATTGAACTAATTCAATGAATGACTTCATTTCAACTTCATTTCTCAGTCCAGTTAATTTGGCATCTAGCAAGCAGCAGTTGAGTTTAGAATTTAATTTTCTTTATAATGCAGGACTGGGTGCCAGGGTGCTGCCCATAATGAATGCCCTTTTATTTTTTATATAGGTGCAAACTATGCAAAGCTAAGGTTCACATTTCCCTTCTGAGATACAGAATCACTCAAATAAAAAAAAAATGAACAAATCCCACACCCCAAGCATAAAGGAATAATACAAATAAAGAAAATATCCTCATATAAATATGTCTGACTGAAAAATCTCAGACCTGGAAACCTGCCATCAACCAGGTGTGAGAAATGACACTAGTGCCCTTGCTGTTTAAAGTGAATATTGAACATTCTGGTTTTGGCACATTTTTGCTGTAAATCCTTACAATCATTGGTCCTTCTTACCATGCTGTAGTTTTGGTAACAGTTTGGCTGTTGGTAAAATGTTACTGAAAGGGTTATTTCATATGATTAGAGATCAAAACAGTATGTTTTGAAAAAACAATATCATGGCTGAGCTAAATTGGATCTATTAATTCTCATGTCAGTTGGTAAGCATCACAGAATTTGTTAAATGTCTTTTTATAGTGTAAATAATTGTGTTTTTGTATCTAATTTAGCTGGATTTAGATCATTATTCTAATTATTAATTATGTATGACAGTGCTCACAAACAATTCCCAGAAGTCTTTGTTCTGGAGACATATGACAAAACAACAGATTAAGGAGATTCATGATAGAAACGTCGAGTCATTTTCTAGAACTTTTTAGTAGCATAAAGGGACTTTTACTGAGGTGCATTAAGTTCTTTTCTTCACATATCCTGTACTGTTTTATTTCATTCAAAATTTCCATTCCTCAGACATTTCCCCCTTTTTGTTTTTATTTTTTTTACTCTTATATTTTTTACCTTTTATTTTTTTATTTATTTTTTTTTTCCACCCATGATTAGCCATTTCCTGCCCGGGAGTACAAACCTCAACTTTTGCTTTCAATTGAAAGCCATTTCATGCACTGTTGTAAGCATGATATATTGTGTAATCACCCAGTTCTTTGATCTATAGCCACTGTCCCTTAACAGAAAGATGTAAAATAAACATATATATTTGTATTCTGTTTATTTTTTATGTAATTGGCACTCGCTATGCATTTGTGCACTGCTGCATGTCCAAGTGTGTGTTTCAAGTGGGGGTGTACATGCAGTAGCCCCAGTAGTGCACTTGTTGCCATTGCTAAGATAGCAATGTGCTAGTAATTTACCTAATTTTAGACTACCACGCTCATTGGCCTTAATATATTGACCCATCGGCATGGGCACTATTGCTATTTTAACGGTTCAAGTGCAATGCATGAAAATAGACTGTTTGTGGAGTGTAAGATAGCAATGTGCATTGCGATGTGTCTTGGCCAGGGTGTAAGAATTCTTAGATTTTTTTTCTTCATTTAAACCACTTGTCATAATAGTGGCATACAAATTTAGAACTTCCTAGCCAGATGTCAAATAAGGTAGAAAAGGTATATTACCAATATCAGCAATTTTCATACCAGTTTTCATGATAAGACAGGCATACCAGCTTCTTAGCATATCTCCTAGAATTGGTCATACATATCATTCATCTTCACCTAGTGTCCCCAGGTGTATAAAAAACAAAATACTGTTTCTTGTTCTAGTACTGACAAGCTGTGCGCATTTTATTGGAATGCATCCATGTCATATGGTGATGAATGAGATTTGTGAGACCAGGTGACATGCAATGAGTTTTTTATATTAAAAGGGGATTTATTGGAGTCACCTTGTGAATAGATTTGAAATAGGGAAGTATAGAGAAGCAGTGCAACATACAAGTGATATATTTTAAAACATATTAAAAACCTAAATTCCATGCTGAATACCATAAATATCACAATCAAAATTGATCAACCAAACCACACATGCTCCCTATTGTACTGCTACTAATTCCAGTGAGAAAGGACTGGACCTCATTTCTGTCCACCTGTGCCCTGCTTTTACCATTTCTTGGAAAAGTGAAATAAAGACAGAAAATAAGGAACGAATAAGAAAGGGCAGGAAGGGAAGAAGCAAGGAAATAAAGAAAGGAACACATTTTTGGGGGTCAACTTTTTTCAGGTGTCAGTTGTCGCCACAGTGGATCATGATCTGCATGATTGATTTGGCATAGTTTTAAAACAACATGCCCTATTTCTAACACAACATGCCCAATTTATCCAGGCTTGGGACCACACTACAATGTACTGGTTTGTGCATCCTACTGACTAGGTACCTATGGTACAGTTCAGTGTTTTCTATTATTCTGGCTGCTTTTTGGACTATGGGAGGAAACCAGAGCTCCCAGAGGAAACTCACACAGACATAAAAAGGACAATTTTTTTTATTATATATATATATTTTTTTCCATTATTCATTTAACCCCCACTCACTCTTATATAGGTTGTCAACAGTAGCTTTGTAAAACCACCCCACACAGTGTCCAGTCCCCTCTGAGAGGTCAAGAAATTATTATTATTATTATTATTATTATTATTATTATTATTATTATTATTATTATTAAATTAAAAGTATTTGAAGCTAAGAATGTTAACTGTTTGGATACTAATACCTCAAATCTTAATTATATTTCTACTTTGTTCAGAATATTTAATTTATTAAAGCTGTACTATCATGTCCATTTGACTAGATATTGCAGAGGGACAAATTTATTTTCCTGTCATTATTCCTTGTAATGACAGGAACAAAAATACACACAACTGTGTTTACATTAATATTTGATAGTGTTAGGTGATCTGTAATTATTTATTTTTTTCTGTCTGGCCCAGTAATAAATGGCCTATTGACTGGAACCGGTCAGCGGCCCGATTGTTGGGGACCACTGAGGCTTACCAGGCAAAAGCATTTCCTGCTTGAGTTTGCTAAACACCACTAGATTTGGAATGTTATCTGGTCAGACTGAGATTTTTGGCAGCAAACACTCAAGGTGCTTAAAAAGAAGGATGACTGCAATATAAACCTTATGCCTGCTGTAAAGTATGGTGAAGGGCCTAAAAATGTGGGGCTGTGTTTTCTTCTGATGGCCCTACAAAGCTTGTAACCTCATCATATAAGGGTAAAAGACTTGAGATGTACAGCATTTTCTGGATGGGCCCTTTAAGTGAATTTAACATTCTGCTACAGTAGTTTAGCCTGCTATGTTGTCCAAATGTTCCCCCCAGGCATTAAGAAATATTATCCTGGCCATTTATTCATTTTATTTGTGCATAAATATGCTCTAGTTAAAGATAATGAATATTCTTCCATAGTATCTTGTTTCTGCCTTTGGATGCATGAATAAAATTTTCACTGTCAATATATTTTTCACAAAATATACAAACCACAATGGTAAAGTCATTTTATAATTAAGATCTAACCGTATGAAAGACAAAAAAGTAAGTATTTTTTAAATTTAATACTTTGTGTTGAGCTCAATGAATTGAGACTATGTAAGCTCAAGACTTAAACCTTGAACAATCACAGGTAGTTCTATTTTTTGTCGTAATTGTATTGTGAGGTTTTAAGAAGTTTTTTTTGTATTAGTGTTCTAAATAAGCTAGAATGGGGGTTTGGAGGTCATGCAACATACCTGAGGCACTTTTGTCACTCAGACCATTTTCCAGGAACATTCCACTGTAGCAGCACGTTTAAAATGACTTTTTAAGTATCGATCAATTATTATGTATTAATACTTCTAGTTAAAGTAACCCATTTTCTCTCTGCAATATCTTTATTTATTTATTGTATTATTGCCATAAAAATAAATCCTGAATTCTAAACTATCTGTCTAATTGACCAAAGCAAAATGAATAATGAATAATAATACTAATAGTAATAATAATAATAATCTACTATATAATGTTCTACTCTATGCTTTTAAAAATATATATTTTTACACCCAAAACCAGTTGTAAGTATGATGCCTTATACATCATGCCTTAATTATTTAGATGCTGCAAGTTTTTCTTTTTTTTTTCCCCGGAACAGATTAGAAATACCTGCCTGATGCCATGGGACAGGATGTGAAAATGTTAACAGGCCTGATGATGACTTTGCCTCTGCAAATGTTAATGTGATTAGGCCATTATCTTCATCAGTTTATTGACGTTCTGCTGACACTGTGAATGCACCAACTTCCTTGCTGAAATATTCTCTAAGTGAGGCAGGAAGTCATTTTGTAATTGCTTCCTGCAAACAAGATTTACATAAGTGCTCATATTTCCATGAGTTTTTAGGCGAGTGACAAAACATTTTGACGTCAATCGTTTAACCATTGTGTTAATTTTTTGTCATCTGTTATAGATTAAATTGCATTTTCTAGCCTATGGTTAGAGGTCAGAAGTTACTAAAAGCCTTGTGTAAAGGTACTGTGTGTCTGTTTGCATCTTGTTGTGTGTATGCTTGTGTTTGCCCTGTTTTTTTTTCTTCTCCTAAGCCCTGTTCGGTTCCACTGCATTAATCCTGCAGATTGATTTTAGATCTTGTAAGAGCTATGATGCCAAATGATTATTTTATCAAGCCATATACTGCTAGCATGTTTTAAATAATATAAATACATATACAAAATAATAATATTAATACTACTACTACTACTACTACTACTACTACTAATAATAATAATAATAATAAATAAAAAATATTTTCACACGGCAATAAAAATAATAATAATAATAATAATAAGAAGAAGAAGAAGTCTTGTTTGTCCCTCATTTATTGTTATAGTGCTTCACTTTAATTTGCATAATACCTTTTCTGTATCAGTCATTTTAAGTCGTTGGTTGTGGCATTTAATTTGCACAAGCAGAATATCTCATTTACAATGTTGGCTGATTTTACCTACATTGCAGTGAATTAATAAATGTAGATGAATAAATTTAGAAGGATAGTAATTCGCTGAAAGGAGGTATTAACATTATATTACATTAGAGCTCAGTGCAATGTGTCTCCTGGATAATATCTCTTTCATCACCTGTCATGTAGAAACTGATGTAAGATTAGGTAAATAAGGCTTTGTATTCCCAAATGCAAGGAGCCATAAAAAGGAAATCTTATTTTCCAATATATTTTGGAAAAGGACCGCAGGGATAGGGATATGTTTACTGCTGGGTTATGTTTATTGCAAAAAAAGACGTAATTTAATAAACTGAATATATTGTTGAAAAAAATGTAAAAATATATTTATAAAATGAAGAAAAAATATTACGAAATTTCTATTAATAAATAGAACGGCACCCCATCAGAGTGTTACCATGTGCCTTGCGCCCGTTGAAGAGATTAGAGGTTCCAGCACCCCTACCCGACCCTAATTAGGATAAGGGATTAAATAAAATGAACTGAACTATTAATAAATATATACTGTATAGTATAAGTAAGAAAATACTACTTCTCTCTAGTACTGCAGTAGGAATGTGCATTACTGGGACTGTGTGCTTGTTCGAGTATGAACACATGCACATAAACTTTTCTACAGACTGGATAAAATGTCTCTGCTTTCGCTATGTTGCCCGTGATGTTATGTTTGTGAGTCTTTTCAGGTATTTTACAAGTCACTCCTACACATACCACACTTTAGCTTTGACTTTCTGAGCATTGTCTTTCAGCACTATGAATTATCAAGCTAAAAAAAAGATTTGTTTATTATGTACAGTGTGCTCTCTCACA
>JAYDZG010000012.1:9025165-9035255 GCA_034509265.1 Microcambeva bendego
TATTATTATTAGCTTTTCTATCTTACTTCCTCTAACTAAATATTCCTCTAAATAAATAAACATGCTCTAGATATATACAGTATGTCTCTATAGAAGGTCCTTTAATTCTCAGAATGAATCTCAAACTCTGACCTTGTCTTTTGTCTGCTTTCCCCATATGGCGCCACAGAGTTCTTCCTCTACTGATATACACTATTCACAAAAAGTTTGGAAAATGTAAGTTCATGCTACGGTGATAATATATCATGAAAGTAGGGCATTGAAGTAGAAACATGCAATGGTGATTTTCTCATCTCAAACTATTTATTTCAACGAAAGCCAACAACAGTAGTGGGGATACCCCAACAAAAATGTCAATGTCTGAACAATTTGTCATGTTCCCTTGAACATCACTGAACCCTGACAATGACATCTCATGCTGTTTACAAGTTGACTTATTGTCTGCTGAGGCATGACATCCCACTCTTTTGGAAGGGCGGCCTTCAGGCCATTGAGGTTCTGGGGTATAGAGTTCTACAGGTCTACTCAGCTGATCCTACATTGCAGGCCACTCTGTTATTCCCTCCAAGGGGGTCAATAAAGTCTAATCTTATCTCTGAGGCACCCCAGTCTCCAGCACCCTTTTCCTAATGATGCGACCTCTTTGAGCAGGAGCATTGACATCAATGAAGATGAAATTAGGCCTATGCTGTTGATGCTGCGGCAGAATGAACCTTGAACTCTTGATGGAGTAATGATGTTATTCAAGTAGTATGGGCTTGTCACTATACCAGTCACAAAGTGTATAGCAGTTCTGTATAGCACACCTGCCCACACTAACACTACCACCACTACTACAGGTCAACAGTGGCTGATGCATAGCGCTTGACGTCTCCAACGTCTCCTTGACGTCTCCAACATTGTTGGTAGTCATCATTTCTGTTCATCATGAATTGGCCCACTGGTCCCTCGTCCAGCGCAAATGCTCAAAGGGACCATGCAGGACAAAGATGCATGTGTCTGCTGGTGTGGTCAGGTACCTTTGCAGGTCATTTAGCATGCAGACCACAATGATGTATATGGTTTTGAAGGGTCTGACGTGACTGGGTGCCTCCAACGTAATGTTATCCAGTTCCGCAGAGCACTGTTCCGAATGGAGCGGTCATCAGTGTGGGATGTGGCCAAAGGACATCGAATTATATGCATTTATGTAACTCATTGCTGATGACACTTTGACACTCTAATGCGCAGTGGCCACTTCTGTCTGAAAACAGCTTGTTTGAAGCCTCTTGTTGATCACTTGATAGGTCTTGGTCTCAACAACACAAAAACGAACTGAAATAAACTAAAAGAGAGTGAGATGCCCTGATCGCTGGGGTGACGGCTCTGACCCAGCTTCAGGACGGCAGGGAACATAGACCCAAGGTGCAGCCTTTCTTGCGGTCCTCGGATGGAGGCTGTCAAACCGGCTCTGTCCCTACCATCCAGTGGTGCCTGGGCCCGGGGAATACCAGTCTGTCCCTATCCCACCGATGACCAGGACACCTACACGCCGGTGAAGCGTGCCTGATCGTACGTAGATGTGAGTGCTGCACACGGCTTTATTGGGTAACGCCAGGTGCGAGCACTCAGCCCAATTAGGGCAGCTTCGCCACTTAAACCCCTTAGGGGAGGTGATCTGTAGTAGTGGTACTTATCATTATTATTTCTTTTTTTTTTTGACTGCTCGTGCTCGGGCAAAGTAAACAGACTAAATTCTCAAAAAGAACTTTTTTAACATATAAAGACGTTCTGTAATCAATGCACATTTGATGTGATTTGGTCGTCTTATTTTAACATACTTTATGTTTTTTTTTTTTCAATTACAGTAGCTCCTTATCTCTCTTCCCCCTTTTCCTCTTTCTTTCCATCAGTCCATCCCACGCCTTATCCTAATCACCTTCTTAGGCAGATTTAATCACTCAGTTCCACACGGAGAGTGACATTTTCAAACTTCAGCCTCCTTTGATTAGCTAAGATACACCGGGAGCCTGAGGACTCACTTCCTCTTCATGGTGGAGTACAATCCTGTGACCTCCCCTGCTGTCTTCTCCTGTGTGATCATTCCTTATCACTTAAAAACTGCTTGCTAAAACTCGGCTCAAATTTCTTTCTTTTTTATTTTCTTTTTTATTTCTGTTTTTTAGATCTGAGATCTGTCGGATTTGCTGCTATTCTAGTCGAGCAGTGTGAACCCAAACGCTTGTTCTTATCACATATCATGCTCTGCTGATTGTAGGGTTAGTGTAGGTCACACAAAGACTCTTTGATTGTAAGAAAGCTACACAGTGCCTCTGCCCTCCCACCCACTTTTGCATTAGCAATGATTACCCAAAGTCTCTGACAGTAATTGTAAGTCAAGATGGCAAAAACTAGAAGCCAGGTGCCCGACAATGCACTCAAGCATGCAGTCAGGCACTCAAGTATGATTAAATCGAGTGGCCTGTGTGGTCTGATAGAGTGAGCAGCATCTAATATTACCACTGTGTAACTGATTCAGGTAAAAATGAATTTTTCTGCAATATCCTCTACCTTAATATTTCCATAAAACAGCATTGATGATAAGTGCTGTGTAGGTGTTGAGGGGAATTGTTAAGCAGCATACCACCCTGGGTGGCTGCATTTTTAATATGCAGTGCATTATAGACGGCATCTTTAAGTGTGTATGACTGAACCCAAGTCATTTATTTGAGCTAACTTTAAAGATCTCTGAAATCTACTCTGTACACACAACCTTAAATCATTGATAGACTATTCAGGAAATTTGTTATTAATACCTCCCTGATATTGTGTTGGTCATGAGTCACCAGTGCAGACCGAGGACACCCCACAAGAGCTTCAATGTTGGAGATTCTCTGACCCAGTCGTCTAGCCATCACAACTTTCCAAACACTACACCTATAAACTCGAATAATATGTTTTATGTCATGGTCATCTATGTAGTTTGCTAGGTATATGAATTTTTATTTGTCCAAATCCACAATTTTACATTTTGCAAATGTCAATTATCTAAAATCTGAATCTGCAGTACATTTGACCCAATACTATTTTTTTTTTGTTTTAGTAAAAATGACAGACGCGACAAGTGCCATTGCTACTGTTAGCCCTTAGGTTTTGTTTTCAGTCATTAATCAGCTTTGTGCAGAAAAAAAACTGGTCTTAGCTCAGCAACTTGTCACAGGGCAGAGCAACAGACGGCAATGGCGGTAGGAGAGCAGGTGTGCCACAAGCATAGAAGCAATGATCCAACTGGCTACTTCCAAGAGAGCAATAATCCAGTTGGGTGGTTACAGGAAAGAGTTGATGATCCTTTCCCAGAATGCTTCAGCAAGCTCCATTTGCTAGCACCTGCTGGGCTTTACAAATCTCCCCTAATGATCCTGCCATCTTATAAAGAGAGAGTGAGCGAAAGGGTCAGTCGAGTGAGAGCAAGAGAGAAAGAGCAAGAGAGTGCAAATGATAGAGTGTTGCCATCATGGCCATTACTGTCATGCCTCGAGTTTGGTACTCCTTTGCTATTATGTATTAATGTGCTTAATTTGAGATCCGAATATTTTTTTCTCAAATCTTTTAGTGTGCTTAACAACATCCTCACACCTGTCTCAGTAGATCTGAGTTTCAGATATCACAAACACTTTATCAGTGAAATGTTAGATTTTTGTCAAATTATGTGTGTGAGGATGAGTTTGTGCATGTGCTGGTGTGAAAATAAGAGGTGTGGGCGTTCTCAAGTGTGTTAAACATAGGGTGAGATATCTCATATTCAACTAGAGTAATTAACCTAGAGATGCGGTTTAATTAAAGTGAGGCTTTTGGGTGTCATAATCGAAGAGCACTATTCATCATGTCCTTCATCGGTTAGAGCAGAGCAGGTCAGCTGGAAAAGCATCTAATCATGCCCATTTAGCACTTTAGCTCTGTTGGAATGAAAGTACCGTATCTGCACAAGTTTTAGACACATCGACCGAAAGTTTATGCGCGAATGTTTTAATTTTTCTGTATTTTCTGTTACTGCTAATTGCAATCTCAAACTCTACTTACTGCTTCATTCAGAGCGAAACTGAGCTGTTAATGTAATAATAATAATAATAATGTTTTTTTTCAGCTGCTCCTGTTAGGGGTCAGAGATTTTGGTCTGCATTATCAATTTGGAACAACCAGTAATAATACCTATAATGTGTAGTTACTGTAACAATACTATAAAGAGACATCACAACATTTTCAGTATGTGCCAAGTCCAGATTTATCTGTCAGGTTGTTAAACCAACTCTGGCTTTTTCTAAAAAATATTCATTGGTAATTTTCTAAAATTATTTTTAGGCAGTTTTAAAGGATTTTCTCACAAAGTTAAAACTGACTTAAATTTGTTCTGGAAGTGGCATTGAGTTTGCAAATGCATTAAGTTTCAAGGTGTATTTGTAAGGAGTTCAGCTATTGCCGCTCGCTCCCTCCGATTGCAGCATAGCCACCTCTTTTCGGCGCTCCCGCCTCTCAGCAGCCCTAATCGGCGCTGATTAGGTGCAATGACCCGCACCTGGCTGCGGTCTTTATAAGGCGTTCTATGCCAGTGTGCAGTGTCGCGCCATTGCGTCACATGTGTTATACGATACTTAATTCGTGGTTTCGCATTTCTCTTGTGTCGTCCTCCTCACTAGAAGGGCCAGACGGTAATGACTGGGCTCGTATAGAGAGGTCAGTCACGGAACAGACCCGGAGGTCTGGAGATATTTAGCGAGCTAGGGTCAGTGTTCCAGTTTGTACAAGGGGCTGCTTATTCATTTATTAATGTTTTACCTACCTACATAAAAGTATGTAAATATGTTAATGTGTTCTATGGTCTTGTGGAACTACATACAGTATATGTTATGCTAATGTGAAATAGTGGAATTGTTTTGGTATCAAAAACAAAACCAAATGCAATATAAAACACTGAACATTACAGAAGAGGTAAAATCATTTTTAAAATGCAGTTTAGCTTTTCCATCACCAAGATTTTGGAATAATGTAATCCTTAGAACACTGATATTAGTAGTGGCACTGCACATGCAGATGCACCCTAACGCATACCACTTTTACAAAACTGCTGTGGAAAGCGACCTACACAGTGACAGAAACGTTCTTCCAACGTTCTTCCATGCATGGCAAGTTTAAGGGACATGTATGGGTACAAAGTTCTTGGTGAAGTATGTTGAGATTTCGAGTTTAGGGGACACCGAGTTACAAGGTACCACTGTAGTAGTATTTATTGATAACAGTTAGTATTAGTTTTTAGTATGTAGTAAAATTTGAATTTAAGATAAACCCCTATTGTAAGGTAGACTACAGATTCTTGACCCAAATGCTGAGAGTGTACACGAAACATAAAAAGAACAAAAATAAGAGGAGATATTAATGATGAGAATCACAGACTGAGTATGTAAAGCTAAGCAAAATTTAAGGCCGGATTCAATATAACAATGTAAGCATTGTTAGTGCCGGAAAAACCCCTATGGAATTTCATTCATGCTGCACTGGCTAAAGCACTAGGGATTTCCATCCTGCCTATTGAGCTTCCACTTCCCATTTTGCTCATCAACAATCAATTGCTAGCATGTGGAATGGTTATTAACCAAGCCCTCTCTATACCCATGTGCACAGGTAACAAGATTTCAATATTATTAATGCTGGCTCTGGATTTGCTCCTCATACTGAGCTTCCCATGGATGCAGGAGGACAATCACCATATATACTGGATCAATTACTTGGCTTCCTTCTGGGACTCCCAAAGCTAGTCTATGTCTTAAGGGTGATCCAAACATTCCTTTCCAGGCTTCTGCCCCACAACTGTTGAAAGTTGTCCCTAGAATACCATGACTCCCCTGGTAATAAGAACCAAGCCAAAGTTCTCCATTCCCACCACCCCTTAACAAAGAGTTATTTAGTTAGCCTTAGTCTTTTGCTTATTTTGCCCCTCCACAACATTGCTTTAGTGGAAAATAAGTAAAAATCAGTTTAATTGTGGCAAGGAAAGGAAGAACAGAACATTGCATTCCAGCATAGACTACCTAGTAACAACAGTTAAAGATTGCTGCTACTCTTTCCCTGGTAAATGACAAGTTTGAAAGTTTCATATTATCATGATACCCCTGACTAACCTTAGCATAAAGAATGCAGACTGGTTTCAATGGACTATAGAAGACATAGGCTTGTGTTGCCTTGTGTGACCCCTGGTGTGTAATGGGACCATCTGCCAGGAGGTCATTGGGATTTCATGGTGTCCATGCCTTAGTGGTGAGGCCATCGTTTTTTGTTTCAGCAGACTTAGATGGAATATATTTAAGACCCCACAAGGTGAGGTGAGCCTTACTCTTTGGTCAGATTGATTTTGTTATTTCTAACGAGCCCAAATCAGAGACCACCAAGCCAAGAAATCTTATCCAGAAAGCATCCAACCTTTATTCCCCTTTATTATGTACTGTAGCTCCTATGGGACATCATTTGTTCCCTTAAATCGAAGAGAATGGATCCTTCAGTGGGGACACTGTTTATTTGTTGGTCGCTGAAGTTTCTATGCTGACCAATGGTTTCTAGTCCATTGATAGATAAGGACATGCAGGACAAGGTTGTGGCCTGCCAGACATCACTGTATTCATCTGTCTCTTGATTCACCACCACTGCTGTTCTCTCAGGACATCATGATTCCAGTCATTATGTTCTAATTTGTTGCACTGGCAAATTGTCCTTTCCTTCTTAATCCTTCTCTGCTCTGAATAGAAACTGATCCCTGGTGTACACTGTCAAATGCATGCTCAGTGCATGCAGAGTAAAACATGGGGGTCACTGTCTGTTCAGGAAGGGTGGGACTCACCTGGCCCAGAGGAATGTTCTTTAATCCCAGTTCCCCGCATTCTAAATGCTGAACTTGTTCAAAACTTCTGCTGCATACAAGCAGCAGAAATGGAAATGTCAGGAAGTATCTATGCTGTAGAGCTCTTGTTTCTGATGCACTTGGTATTGAAATTTGCCTCTGGTTATTTTATTTTAGTTTTTTTGGCAAATTTAGTTCTCCATTCAGTCTGAGTTCAGAATCAGAATTGTGCTGTTGGAGTCTGCAGTGGAGCCCTTTCTAAACAACCTGGCATGAAAAGCGGCTAAAATTATGCAATTTTTTAAAATTCTGTAAATGATAACACTGTAATGATAAGCGTATCCTGCAAAACTGAAAATTTGTTCATGTCAAAACTACCATGCCATAAAACTTCCCCTTCACCTCATCGATATATATTATATCATGAGTTAGTACAAAATGCAGCTTTTAAATGCAAAAGTAATTGTCCTTCAAATCTAATAACGGATCATGCTATTAGGTTAGTAATAACACAATCAATATCAACTGCAATATATTCTTTGTTCTTGTTCAGTGACATTGGAGTGTTTTTAAGCAAGTAAGTGCTCATTTGTTAGGAGCCTAACATTAGGCTGGCTTGGATTGGTTTCCACTGCTTTCTGGAAAGCTTTGACAACATCTGGTGGAGCTCAGGTAAACAGCACCTCTTTTAAACCAGCCAATAGATCTCCTCCAGTGCTGATAAGTGGCCAATTAGCTTCCTGATTCCCCTTTATAAACTTCCACCACTCCTCACCAGATCGTACATTTGATTCCAGCTCTTGTTCAACATGGAACCCGCAAACCCAACCCCAGAGAATTATAGGCCCCTGAGGAATTACTGTCCCACCAAGCCAACATGACCAACTGCTTAAGTCCCTTAGTGAGAGCAATTTATGCTGCTTTCAATCTGCCACGGTCCCACCTCTGAGTGGAAGGGCTAACCACCCACCCAGAACCATAGCATGGTTAACTGGAAAAGTGCTGCGGTTTTCTGTTCCAGTGCGACCACTGACTTTCTCCTTGATGCCAGCAAGATCTCAAACATCATATGGCTCCTTAGGGAGAGAGCCCTGGGATAAGGCCACTCAGGGCACAGTTCTCGTACGAGAACTTCCTTGACCGGTTCTGAGCCATCTTTGATCACCCAGACTATGCTGGAGACGCCACCAGTCAGTTACAAGGACTGTGCTTGTTTCCCAGGTCTGGCATGCTTTTTTCAGGGCTGTGGGAGCCTCTCATAAGGGTTACATCCCCAAGGACAAACTTAAAGGTTCAACCAGGAGCTAAAAATCCCTCTCAGTGGAGCATTCACTTTGCCTGGGTAGAACATAGTCATGGGGGGAAAAATAAGACACATCTGAATTATATATTTTTTAGATTAACATTGTTGGTTTATGTCTTTGACCAAAATGAGTAGTGTTGTTCTATTATTCCTATTATAGTTTATACAATACAACAACACTTCTTATTTTGGTCTAACAGACTTTTAAATTGAAAATCTAAGAACCGTGGTTTCATAAATGTTACCATCAAGTTTTTCAGGTCCTACATCCCCAGACGATCACACTACCATGGCTATGTCCAAAACAGCATACTTGAGTAAGCTTTGAGTAAAGTACTATATGAAAACAGCTGGAAAAGCTCCTAGTGTGAAGTATGCATGCAACTTCTTCACCCACCATGTTATCAATGCAACATAATCTATCATATCACCACAGGTAAAGTCCAACTATTCATTACAATCAGATAAAAATAAATCTAATAGCCTATCTATAAGGTTATTCATGGTTGTAGAAACTCTTAATATATACTACTATCATAATTATATAACTCTGATTCTTAGCTGTACCCCTTTGCAGCTCCAGTAGAATTATGGGAAACATTATACCAGTATACCATAGTGTAAGGTGCATACTCAAATGGCTGCCAGGTCATCTGAATACTTTTTCATGGACAGTTTAATGAATACTGCATAATCTGACACATGACCTGCTCTTGGGTACTGCTTTCTCATACAGTTCAGAAAGGAAGTATGCGATTTTGGCAGTTCATGTTTGGCTAGTGGTATTCGGATTATTATAGAGGAATGTGGTCTGATAGTGTAACTAGCTTTATGCTACAAATAACTATGACATTTGTCCTATTGTGTCTCCCTCTTCACTTGCATTCACGCATTTATTATGTTCTCTTTCTCGGTTTCTTGAGTATTGTACTGACCTTCATAGCCCATTGTTTCTTTAGTTTGTGTTCATAGGTTTTTGTTCCTGGCCTCCCTTGTGATTCACTCTGTGGTTAGCTTAAGTTATTTAGTTAGTTTCTATTTTAGGATTTAGGATTTAGGATACTCTTTTAATCGCAGTGCAGTTCAATTCATCCTCCCCATTTAACTCAATCTGTGCAATGAAACACATATACAAACACTAGGGGGCAGTGAGCACATGTGCCCGGAGCTGTGGGGAGCCCTAGCCATGGGTCCCGAAGAGCAATTAGAGGTTAAGTGCCTTGCTCAATGGCACTTCAGTTGTGACCTGTTGGCTCTGGGAATCAAACCGCCAGCCTTCGGATCAGAAGCCCAGTTCTCTAAACACCAGGCCATGGTGGCCTCAGATTTATAGGATTTAGCATTAACGGTTAGCTGAGATTAGTTCTTGTTAGTATTTAGTGATTAGCTCAGTATAGGAAATCACCTTTTTTGTGCAAGAAATACTTTCTGTTTTATCAGGGACAGTTGGGATAGCTTAGAATAGGGTTTAGTCCAGTATTGTTTTATTGTAATTGGCATTGTTTATTTATTGCATTATTTTTCATCCTTGTCCACTTGTCTCTTTAAATATAAACATTAATTATGTTTGCACACTTGTGTCCTGCGTACTCATCCATCCTTTTTTACAGATGAGATACTTCCATAGCAACACTAAAGGGAAGTTTATAAGAGCAGGTTGAAAATTCACTGAAGTAGGCTAGCATATGCACATGTCTCATCCTCCTACACACAAACACACACACACACACATCAATACATATGTGCACGCACAGTACAAGGACAAAAACACACCAACACAGAAATGCACTGAAACATCCACACATCAAAACACACACACACACACACACACACACACACACACACACACACACACACACAAACACAAACACACACACACAAAGACAAAGAAAACTTTTACTAAGATCAATATCTAGAGTGTG
>JAYDZG010000012.1:9041225-9054871 GCA_034509265.1 Microcambeva bendego
GGGCTGTCGCTGAGAAACACGGAGTTTGAGCTCCCTCCAAAGATTTTCTATAGGGTTTAGGTCTGGAGACTGGCTAGACCACTCCAGAACCTTGATATGCTTCTAACTGAGGGAAGGAGGTTGTTCCCCAACAGTGCAGTCGTCCTGTCCCATGTGCAGAAAAACACCCCCAAAGCATGATGCTTCCACCCCCATGCTTCCCAGTAGGGATGGTGAGATCTTGCATGGAGCCCCATTGTGATGTCCAATAGTGAGTTTTTTTAGATTATGTCTCTACATAGACCCCTCCATGATTTCTAAGTGGGAGAACTTGCAAAGTCTCAGGGTGTTCAAACTTATTTTCCTCACTGTATGAATTTCAAATGCCACAAATAATTCCTCTCAATGCTTATTTCCTTTAAATGTCCAGATTTGTCTGACCTCATAAAGATTTTGTTTGTTTTGACATAAAATGATCACTACATGAACTGGTTTACCTAAGATCAACGTTACAGAGCTCTGTTTCATCTTTTGGTGACTATCCAAGGACATAATACATTGCTTTGTTAAAAATATATATAAGGGAAATTAGAAAACTAGGTTAAAGAGATTTAGATGTAGTATCTTACTGCATAAGTACTATTAAAAACCATAACGTTAATTTTATTTGATTGTAATGAACCTGGTCAAGGTTGTGGCAGGTCTAGGTTCTACTGGGAAACAAGGCAGAAATAAGGTACACTAAAACTGACACCAATCCTTTGTAGGACTTTGTACCCTCAGTCACATCAAGTTTGTGAATGTGAGAGAAAGAAGTGACGAGGGGTTTAATGATATCATGTTCAAAAATGCAAATCAGCATGTAGCAAGAGATCATAGTGTGTGTGCTGATGTACATTATAAAATCCAAAAGTAAAGTAAATGAATCTGAGTGGAATTGGCTCTGCCAACAGCAGGGATTGTTCTGTAGTGAGTTGGAGGTTACAATGCAACATTGGTGTTTTGTTTTGTAGAGAGTGAAAAGGTCGGAAATACTATAAAACATGTGTGCTGACTTATTCAGATTATGTATTACACTTGGTGTCTCCTGCATTTCTTATCACCCCATATGACCAGTGCTAAAAATTAAGAAAAAAAATTAGAACAGAAACCACAAAAAAAGCCTAACTGTCCCTTACCTTTGAGATGATCATTGAATTGGTGTGTGCAATTTTTTAAACAATCGGGAGTTTAGATTGCATTGTACTTAAAAATCTTTACTTTTAAATATTTTATTTTGCTAACTATAGTAAAATAACAGTGTACCTTTAATGGGAAACAAGCTGAAAGCAAGAACACAACCAAAATACAAAAAAGTCTAACATTGCATTAAAAGGCAACACAGCTCAGTCTAGCTTTAGAGGTGCAAAATACCCGTATAGTGTAGGGACAACAACCAGACAGAATCAAGGCAAGATTAACTTTTTGCTATTGGCTACTTTAATCTTAGACAGAGTAGACACTAGAACAATGCTGTCCAAACTACAGCCTGCAGGTGATTTGTGGCCCATTACCATTCTCTGAGATATGTTGAAAATATAAATCAATTAAAAGTTGTCCCAGTATTAAGACAGTTGAAAAAATGATTGAACTCTGGAAGCAACTATCACTATAACTCTTATTGGGCACTTTAAATATTATCATTAATCAACGTTTATAATCGATAATGTATGTGTAACATTAATGTTACACATTCAATATCATTCCTGAATTTTTGGATAAACAGTATATAAGCAAAATCAGTCATCAGCTGTGGCCTGGTACTTAGAGAACTGGGCTTGGGATCAGAAGGTAGCCGGTTTGATTCCCAGAGCCGACAGGCCACGACTGAAGTGCCCTTGAGCAATGCACCCAAACCCTAACTCCTCCCCGGACACTGTGGTTAGGGCTGCCCACAGCTTTACGTGTGATCACTGCCCCCTAGTGTTCAATAGAATGTATTTGTGTGTTTCACTGCATGGATTGAGTTAAAATGTGGAAGTTCCACTGTTTGTAAAGCACATTGGTGAAAAAGAGTGTTCTAAATTCTATACATGGGAGCTCCAAAGAAGGGAAAATTATATACTCTGGGAGTTCAGATGGAGCAATGCATGTTTTATTTGAAGTAAAATATATTTCCATTAAGATTTTAAACTAGTGAGTGAATTTGGCAAAATCTTGTTTTACACAGTTAAATGGTCTGACAGAGATAAGAGGGGTGTATACACAAAACAAACAGAAGAAGAGCCATGTGTTCATCCACAAATCAAATCACATCAAGTTTATTCTCATGTCACATAAACACTGGTGGGAAATGTGAGTGACAATCTTAGGTACATAGTCCCCCATAGCACCAATATATACAGGTTTAACAAGTACATATACACATATTTTTAAGTTATTTATTAATGCATTTACTATTTTTCCCTGTTGGTTTTAATGTATTTCATTACACTCAAAGCCAGAGTCCTTCCTGAGTGGTGATTACTTGTTCTTTCCTTCTTTGATTTAGTTTCCTCCAGGAGCTCTGGTCCAAAGACAAGCAGTCAAAATGGGTTTGACAAAACATGTCTCTGTGTGTATGTGACCTGTCCTTGGGGTTTTCTGCCTTTCATCCAACAGATCAGACCCACTGTTTCCTTCGGCATAAGTCCCTTTTTATTGCTGGGTCAGCTCTTAAGTGTCATCGATTTGGCACAGGTTTTATGCTGTATGCCATTCCTAATGCAACCCTTGTTTTTTTCTAAGCTTGGGACCAGCATTAAAATGCACTGCTGTTTGCACGCTAGGGGCAACTGGCATGTGCCAAGATTTGGACCAGGATGTTTAGACTCTCAACACTGATGTACAGTGGAAAGTCTCAGTGCTCCACCTGGGTGTAAAAAATATGTCCTAATGCTGTCTTTGGTTAAGAAGAGTTATGATTAATACACTTCCCCTTTGACTGCATCTTTCAAATGTACTAAGCAAGTTCATATGTGGATCAGCGAAGATAAAATCCCATTCCCAACCAACCTATTTTTAAACTAATGATGGCTTTTTTAGTAGCAGTAAGTTTTAAGGATTCAATTCCTTCAATTGTTACTGATTAAATATTTACTCTGCTGGTAAAATATTATAATGACTTTAAATCTGCATTACATTATTGACTTTGTTGTAAAGCATCTTCATCCATCATTAGATGTTCCTGCATAAGAAAGAACCTAAACCTTTCCTTCTTTCAAAAGATGCTTAATCTCTCTAAACTGTTCTGGGTCACTGAAGAAAATAGAGTCAATGATGGATCATGATGTCTCAGCCAGTCAGGAAGTTAACATGTGGCTTTGGCTGAGTGCTCAGCCTGAGTTTGAGTCTTGTATTTAACACAAAGAGAAAAAAGTGTGGTAGAGTTTAGTGAAGCAGGCTCAGACAGCTGTCTGGCTGACTGCCTGTATGTTTTATTTGTATTTGCCTTTATATTTCATTCGATTTCAAACCCGATGTTAAATATTATAATGTTAATATTTTAAATCCAGAGGAAACCCTATATAACCTTTTAAACCCAACTTCAAAAACACAAACTGTTAAACCCAGTTAAAAATTCAAAACCTAGTGTACATGTTATAAAATGTGTACATTTCCAATACCACTGTGAATACAAAACCTAATGTAATTTTTTAATATTTTTGCAATTATTTAAACTTAAGTTTCAACTTTAAAGCCAAAGGTAAACTTTTTGTATTGGTTTCTTTCAAATGAATGAGTGTGTGATTGGCTGCAGTGTTAGTTCACTGAACTGAAAGTGCATACACTGCACAAATGTGATTCACACTTCACTGTAATCAAAACTGATTGTACAAGTAATTTCCCAGCTAATCGTTGTGCATCAGAACTGATGTGTGTAATTGTACTTATTTTTTTTATGTGAACTCAGATTGACAAAACAGTTGTTCTCCCACTCACTCACTTTCTTGTCCTTTGCTTTTATGAAGAAAATTCCAGCTCTTGAGAGGTGCAAGGCACACAGAAAAACCCTGGAGAAGGTGCAAGTTGATGGCATAATGCAAACACACACACACACACACATTCACACATGCATGCAAACATATTTTATCTACAATTTACCTGGCTGTATGTCTTTGGACTGCAGGAGGAAACCAGAGCTGCTGGAGGAACTTTGTGCAGACATGGAGAGAACATGCAGAAGGGAACTCACAGAAGCAACCCAGTACAATCCAAACAGTTCATGCATAATTCACCTAATAGCTTAATTGGAAATTTGAGCTAATAAAAGGAGATTATATCATAATCAAATAAATGCTAATAATAAAAGCTAATGATAAAAGCTGAGATAACATTAAGCTCAGATGGAGCTGATCATGCTGTGAGTGGGCATGCAGCCCGCGAGCAGCCATTGGCACCTATATCAAAGCACCCAATGCTCCATGAACCGGCACACCACTCCTCAGACGAGGGGAAAACTGCCACACGACTCGCGGGCAGCAATCGGCATTATGTCAAAGTGAAACTAGCAGGCTTCTCTGCGGACACGGTGGGATAATAACAGGTATATTAAAAAGTTATTTTATTCAAGTTTATAATAATAAAAAGAAATAAACCACGTCAAAGCATTTTAAACAATGGTAAAAAGTATGTGTCTTGTGAACCAAATCAGTCAACTTTTTATATTGTGGACAAAAAAAAGATAATAAAAGTTTTTATAGTGTTGAACCACTGGTGCATTTGAAAAGAAAGGGTCATGGCCCTAACTTTAAAAAGTTTGCAATAACTCACAGACCTACCACAACAAACTGAAATAGCTCTGTGTGTTTTAAAAGCCAATCTTTTCAACACATCATTCATTGCCGCTATAAAAGCTCTGCAGCCATTTGTAGGATGTAATTTCTTTTAAAGTGGCCTATAGCACTGTCTTCAATTTGGAAACAAAATTATAGCCGGGCATCCTGCCAACAAGCCCGTCTACTCAATAACATTTGACACAGGTATAGATTTATACTGATGCTTTCACATTAACCCTGGTTCACTTCTTTTACTTAAGCTGTCCACCTCAGCAGCTGTAAAATCTCGGTGTGAGTGTATGGCTGGTAACCTAAAACATTTCTATTCAATGCTAACTTAATCAATACTGCACTATTATTGAGCTTATCACATGAAAAGAAACATGAATTGTTTCTTTTAATATCATAACGTCAACTGAGCCTTAGAGTTTAACCATAGACAGCTCGTCTGACCATATATTACTTTTTACAGTTACTCTGTGAATATACTTTTAATCATTGACCTGTATATGTAGTCAGTGAAGGCTGGCTCGTGTACTTATGAGCAAAAGTATTGGAACATGTGACTGTTAATCATGTTTTGTTGTCCAGGTGTCCTTTTACATTCATTTTTCAGACAACAGATAGTGTTGAATGTCAACACTCAGTTTCAGATGTGGGTTTCACCTTTGCAGGCCGTGTATTTATAGTTAGAGGAGTAATCAACATGAAAACCAGAGAGCTGTCTTTGGGGGAAAAATAAGCTCTTGTTAAACTGAGAGAAGATGAAAAATATATCAGAGCCATTACACAAATGTTGGCCATAGCTTGTACAAGTTTTTGGAACGTCCTGAAGAAGAAAGTCATCACTTTGTACAGATGTTACCGATGTCCAACTGGTAGATGAAGGAACAGCCGATTAGGAGAAAAGTGTTGAGCATGCTGCAAAAAAGCTAAAACAATCTAAAACAACTAATAGTGACATCAGCACCAACCTCCTGAGGGCATGAGTGAAGATATCAAAATCTACTGCTTGCAGAAGACTTCATGAACAAAAGTACAGAGACTTCACTAAAAGATGCAAACCACTTATGAGCAAGAAGTTCAGAAAATGGCTTCAGAAATTATGGGACAAGTTTTTGGACTGATGAGACAACGATGAACCTTTACCAGTTTGATGGAAAGGCTAAAGTTTGGGAAAATAAAGGATCTGCTCATGATTCCAAATTCCACATTCTCATGAGCTCATTTGTGAAACAAAGTGAACATGATGTCATGGCTTTAGCTAACAAGGGTTCTTCTGATGGGTTAATTAACATTTATCGATGACGTCAAACTAAGCTTATTGGGGGGTCCTTCATATAGCAGCAAGATAATGAACCAAAACACACATGCCATCAGGGGCATGAAGTTGAAAGTTTTAGACATGCCTAGTCAATCTATAGAATTAACTTATACAGGACATGTATGTTACCTCCTAAAGAGGAGAAACTCCCTAAAACCAACACCACCTGAAAGAGGCTGCAGTGAAAGCCTGGAAAAGCATCACAAAAGAAGAATGTAAACGTTTAGTGATGTCAGTGGGTCACAGGCTTGATGTAGTTATTACAAACTACAAGGGTTTGAAACTAAATATGATGTTTTATTCACTTTCATCAATTTCAAGTTTATCTGTTCAGTTTAGTTCATTTTCTTCAACCCCTTATCCTAATTAGGGTTGGGGAGGGGTGCTGGATCCTATCCCAGCTCTTCAAGGCACAAGGCACACAGTAACACCCTGAATGGGGCGCCAGTCCATCGCAGGTACCTACAGGACAATTAAGTGTCTCCAATCAACCTGGAAGCATGTCATTGGACTGTGGGAGGAAACCAGAGTACCCGGAGGAAACCCATGCAGACAGATGGAGAACATGCAAACTCCACACAGAAAGGACCTAGACCACCCCACCCAGGGATGGAACCCAGAACCTTCTCGCTGTGAGGCAACAGTGCTACATACTAAGCCCCCGTGCCGCCCCAAGTTCCAATACTTTTGCTCACAAGTAAAATGCGAATGGGTTCAGACAAAATATGCCATCTTTTGAACTGTGAATTAGATCCAGATGTAAATACAAGGAAATAAAAGCTAAAATGTTCATATTTTATCTCATATGCATCTTTTAATGTCAGACCCAAACATTTTTAATCTACAGCTAAAATAACAGAATTGGCCTCACAGTCCCAATGCCTTATGAGGGGACTGTACATCACTATAAATTGCAAACACTTTATATTTATAAAATTTATAAATTCCAAAAAGTGTATTCTTCCAGGAAAATTATGACCTAAGGTCACTCTGTTATAGCCATTCATCTCTAATTTCTCTCAGCATACGACACTAATAGCTTTAGATGGGCTTTGTTAAGTGCTGTGGAAAAAGAGCGTTAGTCTAGTTATCTCCCATTAGATAATCTATCGGGAATGAAAAGAATGGAATGAACTATTCTCTTCAGCAATCAGCATCAATTTTGATCTCGCAGTGTTGTGCGTATTAATCATATAAGACAGGACTCCATGCTAGCAATGCAGCAATAATCTGTGCAGTGCTAGCACAGAAATTGATGATGATGAATCACTGCGTTTATGAAGTCAGTCTCAGTTAGCATCAGTGTAGACAAGTGCTCAGCGTGCAATCCTGCCACTTTTTTTACCCAACTGCTTGGGGTTCAGCGAGCACGTTCAGTAAAAATACATTTGTCATGCATTGCCAAATGCAAAAACTATACTATGACATAATTTCAAAAACAACAAGAAGTATTAAATTATCATTAATAATAATACATATTAATAATATTTGTAATTACAACATTATACCACTTCTGTATTTCATGGTTTATGAAAACACATCTACAAAGTACATGTAGCAGTATCAAAATAGACCATTTAAACGCTTTCTGGTGTACCACCCTTAAGTGTAATTGCAAAGAAAGAAAAAAATTTAAACAACAGCAAAAAAGGCAAATATTCTGCAACAGCAATATGAAATACAAAAGACTCATAACCTTACAACCTGTTCTAGGTGCGTCGCAATGCTCATTGCTATCTTACACCCCACCAACAGTCTATTTTAATACCTTGTGCCTGCATCATTTAAATAGCAACGGTGTTTGTGAATATATTTACACCATTAATAGGGTTACACAACCCAGCAAGGTGTACTTTTCCTGTCATTATGATAGCAAAGACATGATAATAATAATAATAATAATAATAATAATAATAATAATAATAATAATAATAAAGAATCACAAACACACTCTGTCTCCTGGTAGGTTTTTACTGTGATTATTTTTTTCCACTGCACTTTGAGTTTTGCTTTCTAATACACAATTTCAGTATCACAAGGATATTATTATTATTATCACAGTGTCACTTTTTATCTCCAGTTAGCCGCCGAAGGCAGGACAAGTGCATGAATGCAGAGCATAATCAAAAGCATAAAACAGACTAGGGTCAAAACCAGGAGATCATTACCCAGAGGAAATGTAAATCAGAATATAACAAATATATGTAAAGTTGCAACAAGAACTCAGCATAGACAGAAAACTCATTATATTATATAATTACTCAACTAGGTATGTGGAATAGAACTACAAAGAGAGAGCGAGAGAGACGGTGAGAGAGACGGTGAGACAAGTACAGTAATAATAAACTCTGAAAAAGAATTTGTGACTCCCTTCATATGCATCTGGAAAGATTAATAATTTACCTGGAACAAGCAAACACAAGTGGTTTAAATGCACAACCCAACCAGAGACAGAATGGGAAACAGGTGTACACACAATGACAATGTGAGCTAGACAGAACCATTTCAAGAACCAGCGTTCTTTTGAAATATCATCGGATTTTGTAGATTTGTCAGCTGTACATTTATGTTATTAATCTTCCGTTCACCTGTGTTAGAAACGTGTTGTATTGGATTCAGTTTTGTGGAGTTTGGATGCCACCCAAGTACACAAAATGTACTGTCATGTTAATGGACCTGTTGTGTTTTTTAAAAATATTCTGTACAATCTAACTGCTATTATGAAATTGGTGCACATGGTCAGCAACAGCTCTGAAATTATTGAGTGGTAATAGGGGCCCGATGTGCATGAAAGCAGTACCTACATTGTTCCACTACCAACATAGACCTGTACCATCAAGGTCTATTTATTCATACTGCTGAGTAGTATTTTCTTATATCTTTTAAAATGCAAGTTTTTTTTGTTGTTGAAAACATTCAGCTTTCTAGTATAAGTGTGTCATGCCTCCTAGCTCTACACATAACCAACTGGACACCAATTATAATTCTTACATGTCACATGTCATTAATAGCAGTCCATCTCAGGGAGAGTATTGATATTATACTTATGTGCTCATAAGTATACTGTACACTGTTGGGTCACTTTATTATGACCACTTCCTACTTACAACTGCTCTGGCAGGGAATGTGTTAGTGACATTCTCTGGGCCCATCCATGTTGAAGGCACTCTTAGCCAACTTGGTTATAAATCCATAATTGCAGATCATGTACACCCATACATGCTGACATGACATGTCATATATAGAAATATCCAACATTGGTTGGAAGAGCATAACCAAATATTTTAAATACTACCCTGACACTATAATTCAACAGACTTGAACCTGGCAAATCTGTGGGAACACCTTAATGGTCATGTTTGCTTTAAACACATGGATCCACCAAGACTTCTCCTTCAGCAGCTGTGCAATGAACTGCAGTCTGCATGATTTTTTTACTTTTATTCCATTTTACCTGTGTATGGCCATTATTCATTACTTTTCTAATTTTCCCATAACATTTACTTTGTATCTGGTTTAGCAAATATCATACGCACAATTCCATTTTCTTTGCTTAAACATGGGTCTTGTCATATACTCTTTAGACACCATATCACTTTTTTAGGGTCAATCTGGGTCTGGCAGCAATCAGCACCAGTCCAAAAACATAGTTTTATATGAGTAAATGTTCATTTAACAGAGGTTATCTGGGGTTTAGTAAGAATTAATTTTACTGTTTATGGTACCACCTTAACAAGTTTCTTTGTTCCTGATTAAGCAAATATCTTGGAGACAATTAATTTTTTTCCTGGCTTAAGAATGGATTTTGTTGTGAAGATGATGGCTTAAACACGGGCATCTTGTGAGCACTTTAAATAATCTTCGAGGACTGCACAGAAAGGTATAAGGCCTGCATTAAGCAGAGGCATGTGCTTCTAAATGCTTTGTTATTTTTAGAATGGTGTTGAGTATGCGTGTGTGTATGTGTGTGCGTGCGTGCGTGTGGGGGGGTATGCTCAATTGTTTTGACTTGGGCTCAGTGATGTTAGTTTCCTATTAGAATCCAGTCTTAAGATAAGGCATTTGCTCAAGAACCCAAAAGCCTGTACTAACAGTGGTAGGGTTTAAAAAGCAATATTTTGCTTACTATTTTAGTACCTTATCTGCTAGGCTACAACTACCGAATGCCATGTGAGGAACATTTGGTTTGCCAGCCTATACCCAGATGTAGTCAATCATGTCTGTGTGTATGACTTAACAGCCGACAGCAAAGCTGAAATTTTAAACCCAGTCCGTGGCGGTAGTTGCAAGTCAGTTACGATCCCTTCCACTCTACCACCTTAAATTAATCCCATCTCTCTGTTTTACTTTCAGCTATGCAATCCCAGTGCTACTTAACTTAAATAATAACACCTGATACTCATCTCACATCATCAAGTATGCTGTATATCCCAATCAAGTGTGGTGTATTCTTAAAGCACAGTCCTATCTATCCATCCATCCCTCCATCCATCCATCCATCCATCCATCCATCTATCTATCTATCTATCTATCTATCTATTTATCTATCTATCTAAAATAAAAAAAGACTCAAAAGATTGATTAAATGATTAAATGAACATATTTATGCCATTTAGCTGGTGATTTTATCCAAAGCAATTGAGGGTTAGGAGATATCACCAACTGTAGCCAACAGTAACCACTGGCAGAGATGGGGTTTGAACCAGCGACCGCATACTTATTTTTTTATTCCAGTTTAACTGCTCCAATATATGATTCATTAAAAAAAAAGAATAATATATTTTTTAAAAATCTACAAAAAGGAAATTAAACCAAAGTTCAGAATGGGAACATACACACTAAACAATGCCTCACTGTTATGATTTTATTGTTGAACATGTCTGAACATGTCTGAGTATGATCTTAGGGATTCTGTTGTGGTGCATACTCACAGGTGCTAACCCATTTCCAGCCTTAAAAGTAATAAATGAACATTAAACTGCATTCAGTATTGAACAGGAAGCCAATAAAGTGCTGCTATAGACGTAATATCCTTATTCTTTCTGTTCAGGTTAGAACCCTCACTGCAGTGCTTGGTTTACGGTGTAATTTATCTTATCCTCTTTTTAAGTCATTTATTGCATTGCACTAACATATGCAGGAGAACACAAATCTACTTTGAAGAAACATATAGCCGGACATGATGTTTTCAAAATGAATACATGCTATTTTAGTCACATGTACAAAATGAGGATTAAAACTAACATCAAAGTAAACAGAGCAAGGATCAATATGTTATTATTGTCTCAGCTCATTGACTACTTTTACAAGTGGCTGGCCGAAAATCTGACGGAATGTGATTTACCTCTGAGTTTTAACCTGTTTTTATAACCAGCATGTTATAATTAATAATACTCGACACATTGAGACTTATGAGGAGAATCTCATAGAAGAAGATAATAATTACTGAGCAAGTTTACATGATAGACAAAACAGAAAATAATAGATTATTTTTGGCAGGTGATGGGACACCAACATGACAACATTGAAGGAAGTTTTATGACAGGACAAAGAAGACCTTGAAAAGCAGGAAAAGCTGGATTGACAAAAGTGACATTACCATTGACTTGACATTGACATCAATCAAATTATTTACAACATACTACTGCAAAGTACAGCTACCCCTAACAGAAACGGTTTACTGTGATTCAAGATTAGTTGAGATTAGACTGTGGTACTACGCACATAACTAACCAAGAAGAACACTGGCAGCAGGTCAAATCCATTTAACTTGTGAAAAAAAAGATGGAACAACAAAAGCAAAACAAAATGTGTTTATGTTGATATAGACACTGTGATGCCAAACTAAAACTGAGATTTATCCATTGAACCATTTATTTTATTGCAATAATTTATTGTCTATGCTGGCTGGTCAATAACAATTGCACAGAGACGGGGGCTAATGGAGAGCAGTGTGTGACTTTTATTGCATGAAACTGATCCCTGTATGAACTCACCTAAGAAAAGGTAAAAAGAAATGGATAGCTCTATGCTTGTAAAAAGATGGAATGTGCTAGACACAGCCCTCATGAGCCAGCAGATGAAGAAATAAAGTTTGTGTAATTGGATGTGACTACTGTAGATGAAAAAGAAATAAATGCAAAAACATGAGTACATGAAATGCAGTAAGAATTAATGTGAATTCAAAATTACTTACAATAAGCATGTAATTAATAATATGTACGTATATAATATGCTGGGTTTTTGGTGTTACCTTTAATGGAACATTAAGTAAAGTTCAGTTCAAGATGTCTGGTTGAATTGAACAAAACGTGTAACACAACTGAATGCAGGGCAAAAACAATAGGGGAATAGTGCAAAATTTGAAAAAAAAAAAAAGCTGAGAAATAGGAAAGCACAGGTAAAAAAGGAGGGGGTGTAATTTGACAGAAGGAGCTAGAAAAAAAATGTTGAGCATCACTTTGCTCCTTTACAGTGAATTCACCTGCATCTATCTGCCTGTCTGTCAACACCACGAGAGGCCAGAGCTGCAATCTGTATCCTGCAAGTCTACCTGTGTGTGTGTGTGTGTGAGTGTGTGAGAGAGAGAGAGAGAGTGAGAGTGAGTGAGTGAGAGAGTGAGTGTGTTTGCACACTCAGATCACTGATCGAAAGCAGTAAAAAGACAGGTGTTGACTCCCCTACCCATATTTTTCTCTCTTGTCATTGCTGTCCCATTAAAGTATGGGAAGCAGATAGCAGAGAGGAACCGAGGAGACACAAACAGCAGGTTCAGTTTGGCTTTATGTCCTTTGGCACTGATCGTTTCATGGACTTCAGAGTCAGACTATTGATACAGGGAGATTCAATCCACTCTAAGAGGCGTCTTTATCTTACATTCTCGCCTGGCCAAAGCATACTTATTTATTCTTTATTGACAAACAGACAATGTGTTTTTGTGTTTCCTGTATGACCTTGAAACTACTGAAACTGTGAACAAAATCATTTTACATAATCACATTTCATTTCATTTCCTTTTCAGTATTTAGCAGATGCCTTTTATCCAAAGTGACTTACATTACTTACAGTATACATTGAGCAATTGAGGGCCCAACAGCAGCAACCTCGAAGTGGTGAGATTTGAACCGGCATCCTTTGCATTACTAGTCAAGTACCTTAACCACTAGGCTATGACTGACTAAATTGGCTCCAAGTACCAGACAGTAGGGTGGATATCTAAAATAATAAATGGGGTTAGTAACTCTTTATTAACATACACAATTTTGTAATGTAATGACCAGAAAACATATAAAGAATCACCCAAAAGTACTAGATTGTGATATCTTGTTGCTGATGTCACTAACAAGGGTTTTAGGGTTTTTTACAGTATACTTAATGTTGTAATCTGCTGTTGTTTTCCTTGGTCTACCTGTTGGACATCTGTAACATCTGTACACCAGTGATGACTTTGCTGTTCAGGACAATCCAAACATTGTACAGGCTATGCCCAATAATTGTGCTATTGGCTCTGATTGGTTTTTCATCTTCTTTCAGCTTAACAATAGCAG
>JAYDZG010000012.1:9113258-9134894 GCA_034509265.1 Microcambeva bendego
TAGTCTTGGTTAACCCTGTCTTGGTTAAGTGTACAGTTTTAAAAAGATTTGACAAAAAGTTTACTAAAGACTGCAGTATTAATTCAGAGGTACCTTTTAAACACTAAAATTATATTAAAATGATATGCAAACATTGCATATATTAAGGCATGTCGTAAATCTTAAAAGCTATTTCTGCAAAGTCATTACTGATAAGTACAAACCTAAAGCCTTAGTAATTTTTAAAGGGTTTTACATATAGATGGCGTGATTGATAGAGTAAGGTTTCTTTGACATAAATGTAAAAGCACTGTCATTGCAGTATTTAGCTCTATCCATGTGACTAATTTCATGCTAATCATATGGTATATGGTATTCAAAAAATGGAAGTAGCCTGGTAAATACAGCTGCAGTTAATGTGGGCACTGAAGCATCGTCCTCCTTCCTGCAGCTGCAAAATTGTTAGCCAAGATATAGAAAATCATTGAAAATGTCAGATATGGTGCATTACAGTCACCCACTGGCAAGAAAATGAAAGGATCAGGCCATCACATGGTAGTTCTGAATGTACTAGACCGAAAAATAACCATCTGTGAAACTTTTAAAGGTGGCAGCTGCTGCAAAATGGACTGGTCAAAAATGGATCTTTAGGGTAGAAGCAGTCAGACTGGTGCCGCCCTCTTTGGTACACGTGGTTCTACTGGCTTTGCTATCTACCTAGCTGCTATTGTCTTTTTAGAGCCAGAATTTCTCATTATGCTAGAAAAAATATTGCTTGACGTTAGGAATGTATTACTTTTTGAACGTATGTACGTTACGTTACAGGTAGTGCTGGTAAACTTGTAACTACAACGAGGTTCCAAAATATCAGAAAAGGTTTTGTCCTGCCATCTAGCGTTAGTAAATGGAAAGCACTCCCAGGAAACTCTTATTTGGCTAGTTCAGTGGTCTGAGTTGCCGCATGCGGCTCCTCAGCGTCCTTGTTGCGGTCAGGTTAGTTTCATTGTTTACATTCGTTTAATCTTACAGTAATGTTTATTTACAAAAGGTGAAACTGCAGATTAAGCTCCCACAGGGACTAAAGAGTTAGGGAGCATCATCAAACTACATTTACCTGCGTTTACATTTACCTGCATTTACCGCACAGGTAAATTAATATATTAAAATGTATTACAATTTAATGTAATAAAATCAAACAATTTTATCTACACAAATTAATGTTCCACACGTCCCAAAAAACTTGTTTTTGAATATGATTATTTTTATTTTATAATGTTTTTAAATGTAATATAAATTAGAGAAAAATAGAAGTTTATATTGGTCATTAATAAATCTATTAAACACTAAACATACTTGATGTTTTTATATTAAACTATTTTTAATATACCCATATTAATGTATTCAAGTAAAATTTTTAAAAGAATATAACTTTTAAAAGTGTGTGTTGCGGCTTTCTTTAGTGGAAGTGGGGGCAAAATTGCTCTTTTGACAGTAAAGGTTGCTGACCCCTGGGCTAAATAAACAAAGCTGTTTTTTTCTTTGACTAAAAGGTCAGTGTCAAGAAGAAAATTAAGGTTTAATTCTGATGAATTACCCCAAAGCCATTCCAGTGTTGTTTTGGCTAAAATTCTCGTAGTCACTGTTGTTTTATGAGGGGTATAGTTCTCCCCCAAAATAAGTGTGTATGGTACGAGGGCTTATTATACCTACAAAATATGTGCTGCTTATATATATATATATATATGTATATGTATATGTATGTATGTATGTATGTATGTATCAATTGTGGTAGGAAAAACTGAAAATTGGCATTTGCATATGTATTCACCCCCTTTGCTATGAAACCCTTAAAAAATCTGGTGTGATCAATTACATTCTAAAGTCACATGCTTAGTGAAATGAAGTTCACCTGTGTGCAGTCTAAGTGTCACATGATCTTTTCTGAAAGACCCCAGAGGCACACCTTTTCTGAAAGACCCTAGAGGCTGCAAGGTTTTACAAGAGGTACCACTAGCCAAACAACACCATGAAGACCAAGGAAATCTCCAAACAAGACAGGGACAAAGTTGTAGAGAAGTACAAGTCAGGGTTGGGTTAGAAAAATATACAAATCTCTGATGATCCCCTGGAGCACCATCTAATCCATTATCATCAAATGGGAAGAAAATGGTACCACAACAAACAGGGCCAAGACAGTGCCGCCCCCAGAACTCTCAGACTTGGTAAGAAGACTGTTAATCAGAGAGGCAGCACAGATACCAAAGGTAACCCTGATGGATCTGCAGAGTTCCCAAACAGAGACTGGAATATCTGTCCACATGATCACAATAGGCCATATTCTCCATAGAGCTGGGCTTTATGGAAGAGTCTCCAGAAAAGGCATTTGGGAGACTCCCCAAATGTATTGAGGAAGGTGTTCTGGTCAGGGAAAACACTATGTCTGGTGCAAAACCAACACATCTCATCACCCCAAAAACGCCATCCCCAGAGTGAAACATGGTGGTGGCAGCATCATGCTGTGGGGCTGGGAAACTGGTCCGAGTCAAGGGGAAGATGGATGGTGCTAAATACAGGGATATTCTTGAGCAAAACCTGTTTCGGTCTGTTAAACTACACTTTACTTTAACACTGAAATAAAAACCTAAAAATACGCCGTCATATGCATGCTGTTCTAACAGAGGTGTTTTTATTTTTCTTCTTCTTGAATATTTTAGCAATTAAACCAGTTTCAAAAGTACCCCTCCATTTGGCCACATTTAGAAGCACCACCTTATTATAATGTGGGAACATGATGTTTCACTTTAGATTGTTGGTGCACAGCAACATTGCCAATCACACAGTGCAGACTGGTAGTTTGTGCCTCATTTAAACAGGTCCAAATATTTGACATGAAATGTGACTACTGTTTTTTTTATTTTATTTGCGGTTTGTGACCATTGCTACACCTCAGCCTGCCTAAACCAGCATCAATCTAGAAAGTTCAGTCACTAGCTAGTTCAGCATTTCTCCTTTTGTAACCTAAACTGTTTGTGAAGCTGAGAGTGCAACTAAGCTCAAAGAAACCTAAAACTGTTTATTTCAGGCAACAACAGATGGCTCTTCTTTTATGCGTGGGAGAAGCAGACAGAGAAATTAAGTCAGGGACCTCTGCTGGACAGTTTTGGAACTTGCTGGCTGAGGAGGAATATCCAAATATATCCAAACAAATCTTTGAATCGGCCTTCTCGAGTGAATCCACCTTTTCCCTCATGAACATAGTAAAGTCTAAATATTTATTTTTACTGATGAACACAGCTACCAGATTAGATCAGAGCAAATCATCAAAATAAGGTGATTTGCCCTCACCTTGTACAGCTGAATGTCAATATAGACAACTGAAGTGTAGTTATTTATTTATTTATTCATTTTAAAAGTCTGGTGACTTGTCGCCTGAAATAGCAAGTCAAACGTTAGGGCATCCCTAGTGTGTTTTTTGCCAGAGTAATCAAAAGATTTGTTATATCAATCAAGGGACTAAATAAGTAAGGTAGCTTTTGGAATGTCTGCCTGTATATAACTTTG
Source organism: Microcambeva bendego (assembly GCA_034509265.1). NCBI lineage: Eukaryota > Metazoa > Chordata > Actinopteri > Siluriformes > Trichomycteridae > Microcambeva > Microcambeva bendego. Next base: position 9,116,799 of record JAYDZG010000012.1, read on the forward strand.
TTAATAATTGTGTTTTTTTCTGTATTTATGACAGAGGCTACAGTATTGAGTTATGATGGCAGCATGTATCTGAAGATTATTATGCCCACCACTATGCACACAGAGGCGGAAGATCTGGCCCTTCGCTTCATGTCCCAGCGGGCATATGGCCTCCTGGTGGCCACCACCTCAAAAGAGTCAGCAGATACGCTCCGTCTGGAGCTGGATGGAGGACGAGTCAAACTCACTGTTAATCTGGGTAAACCATGAAATAGAATCACTCAACAGATTCAAAATCATCTTCAACCCCCTTAACATTATAACACCCCACTCTTTTCCAAAAACATTCTTTGTGGGGTGTCTTTTAGGCACAATTTCCACCTCTCTTTCCATTCTTTGCCCTCTTCAGGCCTTGAGCCCCAGGGAGTCCGGCAATTGTGAGCCCACTGCTATTATGTATTATCCTCGTTTTAAACATGCAATGACACTAGGCAGCCTGACTGTAGTACACAATATTCACCAGAAGATAGAGGCATATACTACAATAATTTCACACAAAATAGTAATAGTGACACAAAAGCAATTGTAGAAAATAAATGATATTATAGATGGAATAATATAATGGGAATGGTGAGAATAAGAAAAATAATAATTAATTTAATTAATTAAAAATTAGCAAACTCAAATGGTAGTTCATTAATATCTCAATTTATAATGCACATTATCTGGTGTAAAAACTGTGCCAGATAAAAAAAAATTTTGTAAAATCACACATACAACTATAACTATTTCATTTAAGTTCCCAGAATATAAAAAAAATTACAAAATTAAAAGTGTACCAAGACACAATTTCAGTTAGTTGACACATAAATGCTGTGTTATCTGTCCTTACAGACATCTGTTTTTAAAATATGTACAAACAATTTATATTGCGATAGATGGAATTCTGGACACATCTCATGTTATTTCATGAAAGCAAGCAGGATTTACCTGACCACAATTTGACCTGCCACAGCAAATGGTCTGAATATTTATGTGAGATTAAGATTTTCAGTGGAAAAATAGGAATAATAAAATTAAATATGTCACATCACAGTTTACGTCTAATTGATGGTGATTGTTGTGTGCACAGTGTTGTTAGATTATACATTGCTCAAAAAAATAAAGGGAACACTAAAATAACACATCTTAGATCTCAATTAATGAAATATTCCAGTTGAAAATCTTTATTCATTACATATTGGAATGCGTTGGAAAATCAAATTACAACTTCACTGGAAATTCCTCAAGACAAGGCAAAATGAGGCTCAGTAGTCTGTGTGGCCTCCATGTACCTGTGTGACCTCCCTACAACATCTGGGCATGCTCCTGATGAGTCGACGGATGTTTTCCTGATGGATATTCTCCCATTATCCTTCACCCTGAATTAAAGCATTAGTCAACTCCTGGACAGTATGTAGTACAATGCTGCTGTATGGAATGATACATGGTGTCCCAGATGTGCTCAATTTGATTCAGACTAGTCCAAAGCATCAATGCAGGAACTGCTGACACACTTCAGCCTCATGAGACCTAGAATTATCATGCCTCAGAAGGAACCCAAGGCCCACTGCACCAGCATATGGTCTCAAATTGATTCTGAAGATCTCATACCTGTGCCTACCTTTTGCAGAGCTCTGGTACTGCTCCTCCTATACCTCCTTCCACAAAGCAGAAGGTAAACCTGCTGCTGGGTTGTTGCCCTTCTTGGCCCCCTCCATGTCTCCTGGCGTACTGGCCTGTCTCCTCGTATCTGCTCCATGCTCAGGACACTGTGTTGACAATCACAGCAAACCTTCTTGCCACAGCTCAGATTGATGTGATTCCTGGATAAGCTTCACTAACTGAGCAACTTCTGTGAGATGTAGACACTGCCTCATGATACCCAAGAGCACTGACAAAATGCAAAAGTGACCAAAACATCAGCCAGAAAGGATGAGAACACAGAAATGGTCTGTTGTCACCACTGGCAGAACCATTCCTTTATAGGGGTTGTCTTGCTAATTTCCTCTCATGTCTACATATTGTCTGTTCAATTTGCTCCAGGTTGATTTCACAGAATCGTGATTGACATGGACATTGTTTAAGTGTCCAGTTTATTTTTTGAGCAGTGTAGCATAGAGTTGTCCACATAGTTTGTATGCAAAGGAACACAAACAGGAAGGTACATGTCAGTGGTGCACTTGCTGGGGCCCTTTCCTTCTTTTCTTACTTTCTTTTCTGTGTTGATTACTGTCTCTCCTTCTGTTTATATCTTTCTCATGTTTGAGGCTCTGATGAGGGAACTTTTCATCCCTTCAATGTCATGTATGTCTGCGGCCCTGAAGCGAACAGCCACAGACCGGCTCACTGTGCCTATTTTCTTATCGGGATGCATCATAAAAATTAACCCCCCATAGGTCTGCAGAGATGTATATTAATGTTATCTTAGGAACAATAAGAAATCATCTTGTGCTAATGAAGTTTAATAAGGCAGATGCATTTTACATTATTCTCAATTACTTAGCTGTGACTAACACTAAGCCCAAATGTGCATGCTTCAGTTAGCTCAGAAAGCAAAGACTTTGTGCGTCTGCATTAGATAATTAATCACTCGTAGCATAATCCACTTACAAGTGGGATTGACATTCAAGCAAAAAAAAATGAAATGGTTAGCTTAGGACAAAAAATTAATACATACAAAAAACTCCACACAGAATGGACATGGCGGCCTTCTTGCTTTGAGGCAACCCACAGTGCTAGTCAGCATGCCACTCTATAATCTGTTACATCTAATTTGTCCAAAATGTATTAGCTAAAACACCTTTTAAATAGAGTCACAGTGAATTGTAAGGGATATATTCTTTTATTTGTCCCTCCAACCGAGAAAGTAGGGTAATTAGGACAATATTCCAAAAGAAAATGAATCTACAATGCCACATAGATAATATCCCTTAACTGTAGTAATGCAAATGATGCATTTACAACTAGTTGTATCTTTTAGAAACATATATACTTTAAAGTCACATGTGTGTCCAAGTTAAAAAAAAAACATTTTATGAACTTCAATTTGCTTATTACAAATTATATCCAACACAATTATTCTACACACTCTAAGAACACAATCTTTCTTTGGCGCTGGTTAAATATATGAAGATGAAGCTACACATAAAATCAGACATGTATTGTATAGTACAATATAGAATGTAAAATATGAAAACTTTACTATACTGTACCTGTCACATGCCACTGTGAGTCTGGTCCCTGCCTGTTTGTTAACACTACTCTGTTGCGGTTGACAGCTTTGAGATCTCACCTCAGCCTTACAGCTTGTACTCCACCTGGAAGAAAGTAGTTCAGATTAAAGCTCATTACTGTACTATAACTTATACCTTTATACTTAATATAATAATACTTGCTGTGGATTTTGACATGTCAAGCAATGAAATTACAATATGGCTGTATTTTGGCTGAAGTGAGCAGGTCATTCTTGCCTAGATGATGAATCCCAGTTGTCCAAGAGCTCCATATACTGCATAAAAACATTTGTTATGCAAAAGCACAGCAGATTTTGGACAAGACTTGCATTAATCTACTGAACTTTAAACCCTTTAAAACCAATTGTAAAACACACACACACACACACACACACACATACACACACTGAATAAAAAACAATTGATAAAACAGTTACACACATATATGCAAAATCCAAAGAACTCTGAAGTTCTTACAGAAGCCTGAAATTATACATATATTGGAAATTTAATACATATATCTGAAAATCTGAAAATCAGGACAATGTCATTGGTTCTAAAGGGTTTATTTCCACATTTGCACTGAAAATGCAATTGGATGTCTAACCACACTATTTCCTGAACTTTTCCTCAAACAATTAAGAATGTTGGCAGGCTGCTGGGGCTCTATAGGACAAAATCTGGGGATTTAAACGCTTTAGGTTAAGGGTGACTTTGACTCAAGGAATGTCCCCAGGTAGTGGCCCGATCAAATCACTTGGATGTCTGCAGAATGTACCTTGAAGGATGTAAATTGTTGTCTTTCTTTCTCTCTTTTTATCTTTTCTACCTTTTTCTCTTCTCTTTGGTTTGGTCTCACCATCTCACTCTCTCTCCCACCAGATTGTATCAGGATAGACTGTAACCTCAGTAAGTGATCTATGTGTTTATTGAAAATGTGTTAAAATGTATTGATATGTGACACAAACGAATGAACAATCACACACAAACACTCTCTCTCTCTCTCTCTCTCTCTCTCTCTCTCTCTCACACACACACACACACACACTCTCTTTTTCAATAATTTATGCAAAAGTTTGGACACCTCTCATTACATTTTATGTTTTGCTGATTTTGTAACTAAAACGTTTATACATACAGTTGTTAATATTATGTTTTTTCTATGGTTGTACACATTTCATATTTATTTGATACATTTTGGGAGATGGGTAATGACCGTTATGATGAATAATTACCATACCATAACCGTGTCATAGTTTTAAATAATGTGTCAAATATATTAAATAAATAGTGCACTCGCTGACATACTGTGGACAAAGTTAACACTGGTATTTACAGCGGTTATTTGTTTTTTAAATATATTTAATTGTAAGGAAAGTCAATACTCATTGAGGGAAAATATGTGTAATTCAGCAGTAGGACAGTAGGTGGAACCCCAGCTCACTCCATTCTTTATGTGAGAAATATAACATTAGTGAGTACACACTGTCCCACTGAGAAAAGATCTGCGACAACGACGGAAAGAGTTAAATTAGTAATGCAACAACATGAAGCCCAGTTGAAATGTATTTCGTTGTTATTAATTTAAGGTTGTTTATGCGTATACATTCTGCATTTGCTTCATTTACAACATTTATAACTTTCTACACTTTTCTACAGAATTTAGTTCATAGTAATATTTTATAAAGCTCGTTTATTGTAAAATACCTACATTAATCATTGTTAAATGTCATACTTTAAGGTAAATCATTTTTTTTGTAATTAATTGTATATTTAAAAAACACTTGCCAAACTAGTGAAATTATTGTAGCTTTAACAAGAACTTTCATTGCCAACTGTTACATAAATTACTGAGAATACAACAATGCAAGTCTAAATACTTCGCATTACCGCAAGGCAACAAGTGGTAAATGAAGTGCACCTACTGGTTGTAATAAAAATACTTAATAAACTGACAATGTGCCAAATATGATTATAATTACTCATTTCAAGTAAGAGATACAGCTTACGAAACTAAAATATTATACGTTAGCTAGCTGTGTATACATTAGCCGTGATAAACTTTAGCTCTGTAACATAAATCAGTTTAGCAATTGTGACTCAATTATTGAGGTTGTTTGGATCCCCTAGCGCTCGGTGATGCAGCCATCTAATGAGCTTGCCCACCATTAGAGTTTGAATTGAACTGAATTGAACTGAATTGAATTCAAAGCCTTCGATGTTGTTTTATGTCATGCAACAATTGTATCACAGACACATTTCCTTTGATTTTATGGCTTGGGTTTTGTACTGACAATGCAGTTTACTTTGCGGAGGCTCATAGACCAATGTACATTGTTTAAGGCTTTGTTTCATTTACATTTTCAGCATTTAACAGACACTTTTATCCAAAGCGAATTACATTTCTGACTGAACACAATATTGAGCAATTGAGGGTTAAGTTGCAACAGTGGCAATTTGGCAGTGATGAGACTTGAACCAGAAACTTTCAAACTACCAGCCCAGTACCTTAACCACTAAGCCATCACTACCACTGGAATACTGTGATGACTATTTTCATCTTTTTGGCTGAGGTTGACTCATTTTTATTTAAAATATTATGGTTATTTGTGATGTAATTGCATAAGGTATTTCAGGTTTTTGAAGAAAAATAGCCTTATGTCATTTCAAAGCCTCCACCATACTAAACAGTGGTCAATACCTATGATTCAAAACCACAACTGTTGGGGTACACAATTACTACTATAGACACATTTACTTTAAAACTCTCATTCCAACTGATTTTGGAATGATACAGAACATATTCTTAATCATTTACATTTATTTTTGTCCATATTTGTAATTAACATATTTTATATTAATGTGGCTCACAGTAACAATATAAGGTACTCCCCACAGTTAAGGATGGTGGAGGATCTGTTATGTTTAAAGGATTTTAAAGCAGTGAGGAACCAAGAACTATGAGGATAGCTCTCTTTTTTAAAAAAAAATATTTAAAAGTGAGTTTCACCACAATGACCTTAGCAATACTTACAGCAATACTTACAGACTAAGTTTTTGAATAAGAAAGAAAAAAGGCTGCCAGTGAAACTGAAATGAACCAGAAATGACTGACTGGTTTCTCATTGTTACTTTGGCATAATGCTTTCTCCAATCTCTAAATGTGTCCACCTATAAAACAAAAGAACACGCTAGGCCTGGCTTATGATGAATGGGTAAAGAGGAGAAGTGCTGTTTTAGGATGGTCAATAGACAGATACATATTATGCAAGAATAGTGAATTATAGTCTTGCACTGCCTAATTTTTTTGTTCTCCACCTTCTCCTCCTTTCTACACAGTAAACTTATACCCTAATGAGATGTAGAAGATGTGAAAACAGTACTTCTCTGTTTATTCAGTGTGGCCATGGTTCTTAATTTGAATTGCGTGGTAAAGTATTTAAATATTTCTTGTCTCTGAAAAACGATTCAGCAGATGCTGGTGATGAGTATATGATGGATCACTGCTTAAAAACTTCATGGTTGTTTCATTCTGGCATCATGCTAGCTGGCAGTCATTTCTAATATATATTAAGTTGATATATAGGAAAAAAATTTCCTTAGATTTATATTGTTCTCCTTTGATTCAGAATGGAGAACAATATTTGCTTAACCACTTACGTGAGCAGATTGCAGAGCTTTGTAAAATGCTTTTACCTTTCCTAAAGAACTATTGAGACTATTAAACAGAGGGCAACGATGAGACATTACAAGCCCTTCATCCCCTCCATCATCACTGAGTGCATGAGGTCTTACTGAAATAAGCTAAACAAGCTGAAACCCCTGCGGGAGTATCTGAAGAAAGTGTTGTGTGTTGGCTATTTGCTAATATTCCAGACTCTGTCATTTTGATTCACGAATTTAGAATTGAGAGTAAGAGGTGACAAAGTTGCTGAATGGAGTAGCAAGTAAAAGGGTGGAGGACTGCACTGTTTGTGAAAAACAGATGGTGTAATCTTGGACATATCGCTGTTTCTGTTGCCTTAATGCCAATCTCTTAGCTTATATTATGTAGGGAGTTCATGGTCACCATTATTGTTATATCCTGTTCAAGCAGGGAAAGCAGAATGTTGGATTGTTATGGTGTGGAGAAGAGAGTACACGCACAAATGCAAGACAAACTCAAAAAAGATCCCAGACATTGGTCCTGTGATGGACTGAGACTCACAATTCATGCTTCTGTAAGATGAATGAAGATCAAACACACAAATGCAATGAGGCACCGATTAGAACTCACAATATAGAGCACCCTAGACAGCGCTCCAACCCAAATTGCCATGAGGCAAAGAAAACCATGTAGCTTCGGGGAAGACACACAGAGCATGAATGAGAACCACATGAGGCGGAGCTAATAATAGCCGTCTGCTAACATTTTGCCGAAGTGAGGAAAACAAACTGGCAGCTTGTGGGATGCAAAAAGCATTATATAATTATAACACCACTGACCTCCCTCCCATGGCCCAGTATATACCGACTGGCTTTCGAATATCTAGAAAAATGGGAAAGATACAAAGAATTGGCAAGCATGAACAGTGTAGCAAACAAGGTCGTGCAACGTCAGCCCTTCTTAGATCGCTTCCTGTAATTGGCTTAAAATGGAAGCAATCTGTTATGCCGGTGACAGCGGGAAATGGCGTTAGATTAGGCTGGGGTTTGTGCAGAAGCCGGAGCCATTGGTTTCCTTACATGGATCTCCTGTACACAAAAAAGCATGCTTGCCCTTCCACATATCAACCTGTGGTCTTAAGGCAATCAGTGGCAAAAAAGACAATCAGAAATTGGTCACCACAAGCTGTGCTTTAAGACCACTTATTGGGATCTTGTGTGAATAAGTTGATAAGGAGATTAACAAGATGACGATGAACTAAAATTGTTTAAGAAGACTGGCTCAGTGTTGAGCTACTCACTGTATAATTTCAAGTTTTCTACTTATCTGTGGTAGTGTTTTAATTAAAAGACAAACAGTTAGATGAAGGGATTGGGTTGTTTTGTTGGAATTTTTATCAACAATTGGGTCAAAATGAAATTGGAGACAATCTGTCCCTTTGATCAGAGGTTGGTGGGGTTGTGTTTTTTAACCATGGGACACAAGAATGATTTGGTACTTGACCTCCTGTCATGTCCTGTTTAGACATGGTGAGATGTTACATTCTTGTGAGAGTCTCTTTTCTAAATTGAAATGCTGACATGTGATTTGCTTGCTATACAGTATCTTACTAGATGGACCAAGTGCAAGGAGAAAAGTCAAGCATGGTTATCCATAACTGGTCACACTATACCATGTCAAAAGTCTTTGTGACAGTGCCTGAAAGTTGTCCATGGTTCTTACTTCCTGCATTATGATCTGTGATCTCATCCCTTGTGCCTAAAAACAGGGAGAAATTTACAATTTACCTTTCACACATGCATGGTAATCCAGAAATGTTTACTCAGACTTTATCCCCCTAGCATCCTAGTAAATGCTCTGAGTAAATTCCGAGTCAGCGCATATGAGAACACTGCAGGGATTGTGCCGCAAAATCACAGTGGGCGTACTGATAACTTATGTCTTCTTGCATGAACTGTAGCTTCTTTGTAATCTTTTCTTCTTGCCTGTGTATTCCCACATTGCAGATGTGATTCTGTACGTGCAATATTAATAATGACACAAAAACGCTTATTATGGACGAGTCTATAAAGTTGGCAACCATCCGCACAGTGCAATAAACTAAACAAAACTGTACTATTTCCCTAGCATATATTTTGTGTCATGCTCTGTGTTCTGTATGCAGCGCCCAGGCACTGCCCCTTGTCTAGGCACCCTGAACATTTTCTCTGTGAGAATGCGCCCGACATGGAACATCTCCGGGATAATTGTTACATGTGTGAAAGGGCTGCTGGTAAATCCCCAGAATCAATATTATGTAATGTTCACAGAGTTTTTGTGTGAAATGGGCCTTATCTACATTGCTGATTCGAATCTGCTGTTGTGATCGGCTGACTAGGCACGCAGACTTGAATTGATCATAGAGGAGGTTATTTGATGAAGTATGGGCAAAGTCCTGACAAAGAGGAGCAGGCAAATATTTCTAAATGACTAATACAAATTAATAGAAACTGTTCTGTTTGGTGTTTGACTGACCAATACATTTTAAATGATTTACAGAGAGACAGAGGGGACTAAAATTGTACACTGGAATTGTACACTGACCAGGAATAACATTATGATCATTGAGCGGTGCCAAACTCTTACCATTTCTACATCATGACACAAGTTAGTGGGTGGGATATATTAGGCAGAAAATGATAATTTTATTCTCAAATTTGATACGATAGAAGCAGGTGAAATTGCCAAGCATTAGCCTACTGGGTCAGAGCCTCTCCAAGACTGCAGCTCTTGTGGGGTGTTCCTGGGGCTGCATTTATCAAGCATCTTAGAATTACTCTTAAGAGCACTGCTAAGAGTAAACTTATGAGTAAAAAAACATTTGCTGGAAGCTGCACTTAAAGGTTGGTTATCAAGCATCTTACTCACACTTTTATTAAAGTGTAGGACTGAATATTAAGTGTTGTCTCAGAGCTGAATTTCAACACTACTATGTGCCATAAACTGAATTTTAGGTGATGTCACTTGTAAGACCATAGAAATTACCAATCACTGAAGGGTGATCTAAGAATACAGAAATATATTGGAAATATCTCAGTAAATAGTTAAATGGACAATAGGAGATTATATTTTGACAATAATCTGCAAAATCATGCAAAACATATACATTGACAAACAATAAACTTTTCCCCTATCTTTCTAATTAATTCATTAGGTAAATAACTGGAAACTGGTCTGCGGTTAATTTAAAAAAACCCAAACTGAAGGGAAGAACCAATACTATTATTAGTGGAGTTAATCATTAATTCTGCTCCCAGAATGTTTGTGCACATGTATTTTGCCTCATAGCCATTCTCTATTGCTAACAACTTAGGACACCTCTGGAGGGGGAGAAAGAGTGACTCTTAGACTTAAGAAGGTTGATAAAAAGCGTTCATTCTTAAACTTTAGTTGGACTACATTTCACAAATACTCAACACTTAAGATTAAAATGGCCCTTTAAGACACCTGATAAATACAGCCCCGCCTGCAGTGGTCACCATTTGTCAAAAGAAGTCCAAGTAGGAAACAGTGGTAAACCAGTGACAGGATCTTGGGTGGCAAAGGCTAATGGGGAGCTCATCTGCACGTAGGAAGTGATCACTGGACCTAGGGACCAACATTCATGATGTTATGCCTGGATGGTGCAACCTTATTCCAATGAATTACATTATTTTTGATGGGACTGAAGCCCCAGTGATTAAGTAATGGTGTAGATCTCAAAAGAGTATTCACCCTTTCGACTGATCTTCCAATCATTTTGCAGAAGTTCAGCTTCCAGACCTGCCCACAGCTCCATTCACTCCCAGAGACGCTCAGCGCCCGGGTGTAGCGGGACAAAATTGTAACATTTATCCAATGACCGGTAGGTTTCGTGTTTTAAAGTAATGAAAAAACAAATTCCCAGTTGTCCCTCTGAAGTGAATATACGCTCAACTTCTATGGGAAAATGCACTGACGCTATGGGAATGTATGAGAAGTTAACAAAATAAGTCTTGTGATAAAGATTTGTGATAAGTAGCTTATTCCGAACAAACTCGTCTTGAAGAGAAACGTGTTCTAACACATCTGTAAATATATGACCATCCAATTTTGTAATTGTTTGCCCCTATTAATAACTTCTGATTCAGCTTGTCAGCTAATTACCAACACCTTAATGACTGTAGTCTAAAGTTTATAGCAGCAAAATCTCAGCTTAATAAAAGCCTATAAACATGAGGTGAGTTTTTATGTCCAGCCCTTCAGTAAACCCTGTTCTATCAGGAAAGCAATTATAAATACACTAAATCAGATTGTGGTCATCACACAAAACAGGGTCATTGCATTTAACAGCCATAGAAGAAAGAGTGCTAGCTTTTAAAAACCTGACCTGAATGGACAATCACAGTCAGTTTGTGGAGCACAACAATAACAAACATTTTAAATTGGTCATTTTGTTTTATTAACATTTGATTTAATTAATTAAACATATTATCTCGTTCAGGGTCACCAAGGACTTTGTTCCACTGAAAGTCTACAACAATTAACTGATTAACAACTGGTTTCTTACATGCCCTATACATTACACTTTAAATTAGATGCACCTGAAGGTAATTAGTAGCAGGGAACCAAAACTCATGAAAGATTAGATGTTGGATTCAGCATTTGTTCCTGGACAGAGGGATGTGGCACATAACCTGCTCTGGAATCAAAGAGGGGCTGGGCTCGTGACATAAACAAAAATATTTTCATTGGGGTTTATTTGTGTAAAAAAAAACTTTAAAAAAAACGGAAATTAGGCCTGTTTTTGTAATCCATAATTGCAAAAGAACATTCTACTCTTTGGTTGTCATCATTTTTCCTGCAGCACTCAAAAGGTCACAATAACCAGAATTCACTCTGTATGATCATCAATGTTACATGACGAAACTTGCTGTGTTCCTGCTAGTGCTACAAAAGATTTGTTGATGCTGAAGCTTCAGCTTTGAATCCCACTAATATGCCATTGGCCTAAAGCACCATAGTTTTTTAAGCCCAGCCAATTACACAGCATGTCCTGTCAAATTTATGTAGCACAACCAATGTCACACTGAGAATTCAGGGAGACATTGTTCTGTGAATTGGTGCTTTACAGTGACCTAGTTAGATTATCTTGCCTCTCTTGGCATTGTACTGCAGTCTAATATAGTTTATATTAACATAGACAAAGGATGTGTAGCTGAACGCCAGCTGACATGCTTGAGGAAGTTTTGTTTGTTTAATGTAAATAAGATGTTTTGTGATTTAGTTTATATTCCCCAATAAATCTTTTTTTTAAATTATTTTAACTTGAATGCATTCTGTTCATCATTTTGTTTGTCTTACTGTCACCAGTACTGGAGAACCTTAAATATACATTTAATGTTAGTGTGGACTCGGTCTTGCTTTTTACAGTGGTTCTGAATAACAAATGAATGCTAATCTGATAAGAAGGTTATATTTCCAGGTGGGGCAGTCTGTGTATGCAAAGGTTTCCACCAGACACTCCAGTTTCCTTTCACAGTCCAAAGACATGCAAGCGAGTTAAATTTAAGATACAAAAGTGTCCATGACTGTGTTCATTATAACCCTGTGAAGTTGATCAGTTTTGTGTAACGAGTATCTACCATTTCTGTCATGGCGTTAAAAATCGAAATAAATAAACATACTTGAGTCTGTGAGTACCAGGAGAAAACTTGGAAACAACCAGAGCTAACTGACATGAGTTAGCCCCTTTCTGTTAGTAAATGCAACAGCTGATGAACTGTGACATGATAAAAATATATAAAAAAAAATCAGTTTGTGTATGGGAAGGCTTAAACTTAGTTCCACTTTGAAAACCATATGCAAACATGTTATTACCATGAAAGTCATAAAATGTTTCAAAGGCTGCTTTGTTGAAATTACTTGATTTAGGGAGTTACTCCTCTTTCTGAGGTAACATGCATGTCCTATAGTGTTTAATTGACTAGACCCATCTAAAATATTCCACTTTATGCCCCTGATGAACTCCTTTGTAGTTTTTGCAGTGTGTTTTGGGCCATTATCTTGCTGCTAGATGAAGGATCTCCTAATCGGGTTTAGTTGCATATTTCATTAAATTGACAGACAAGATGTTTCTGCAGACTTCTGGTTCTTTATACTGCTGCTTTCATTGTGTGACATCTTCAATAAAGCTTAATGAGCCCATCAGAAGCCAGGCAAGCTCAATCTTGTATCTGTACTTCTTGCTAATTTGTGGTTTCTCTCTTCTGGTTTCTCTCTTCTGGTGATTGTTGATTTTTGTTGTGATACCTTCACTTCTGCCTTCTGGAGGTTGTTGCTTTTTTTTACAGCACACTCTGTTAAGAGTTGGTCAAATCCCTCTGCCCCCACCAGAGGGAGCCATCTCCATGAACGTCCCTCATAGCCAACCCGTAGTTCCACCAGAAAAAGAACTACAACTGCCACACCACTATCGTGCAATCAAGGTAGACGGGGAACACCTGGCTGAGCGTGTATTTAAGTTGACTTCAAGCCAGGGCTCTCCATCACACCCTCTCTTTGTGCTCTCTTGCATGCTTTGTTATGGACACCGGTAACACACGTTCTCTTTGAACCGTGGGTAAGCCTTTTTTAGGCTGAGGTAATAAAAGATATCTCGGGGATAGTGCTTTCCGGTGTGACCCCTTCTATTTGTGCAGTGGTGACTTTTACTGCATCACCTGCACAGCCAAGAGATCGCTGGCACAGCGTTTCAGTTCGCTGACGCTTGCTCAGCCCACTGAGAGTTGCCCGCCCCCCACCCATTCACCAGAAACTTGAATCACCTGAGAGAATTTCGGGGGAGGCCCACCACTGCCGAGGCTTTCTCCTACAATGCTCTCTTGTGTTTGAGCTGCAGGCCGCTCGGTGTCCCACAGAACGGTCCAAGGTGGCTTGCCGGTTTCCGCTGCACACGTTGATCAGCTCGTGTCCTTGAAGACCAACAGAGGCCTGGGAGCAGAGTCAAATTCAGCGAACGGCGATCCTTTGCCCTTCGTGAATGCCGAATGACTTGGTGAACGCTCAGTTCAGAAGAGTAGATTCTTGGAGCTCGAATCAGCTTTTCAACTCAGTCCGCAGCATACATGCGGGAAGTTCAAAATTAGGAGTGACTCAGTTTTACACTCTCCCAAAACTCTTTCTTTTCCTGTAAAACTTAAAAAACTAAACTATGAGGCATTGCCCCGGGTTAAATAGCTGACCACCATGGGGCCCATAGTCAGTGCTAACACCTTATTTCTGACTAGTGACTTTGGGACAAACTTTATACGATAAGTAATTCTTAATAAGTAATTCTTAATATCACTTAACATGATAAAAGAACATAGTAGAAAGTATATGAATTATTTGTAACATGCGATACAGAGATTAATCCACGATCGAAGATGTTTAGTATATGGGTGCCTCCACAAACTGACATAATGAATATATAAAGAACTCCTTTATGAATGAGATGCATATACATTATATATATAATGTATATTCTTTGCAAGTTCCCCCACTTAGAAATGATGGAGGGGTCTGAATTTTTCATCTTTGGTGCATGTCCACTGTGAGAGACATAATCTAAAAAAAACGGAAATCACAATATATGATTTTTTAATAATTTATTTGTTTGTTACTTCTGCAAATAAGTATTTGAACACATAAAGACATCTGTTCACCCCTCACAGTCAGTAAGACTTCAACTACTAACATGGCTAAGACCAAAGAGCTGTCCAAAGACACCAAAGACAAAATTGTAGACCTACACAAGGCTGGAAAAAAGATCAAGCAATTATTAGAAAATGGAAGAAGCAAAATAAAACTTTTTGGTCTTAATTCCACTCGCCGTGTTTGGAGGACGAAGAATGATGCGTACCATCCCTACTGTGAATCATGGGGGTGGAAGCATCATGCTTTGGGGGTGTTTTTCTGCACATGGGACAGGACGACTGCACTGTATTAAGGAGGCGATGACCGGGGCCATGTATTGCGAGATTTTGGGGAACAACCTCCTTCCCTCAGTTAGAGCATGTTGGCTGGGTCTTCCAACATGACAATGACCTAAAGCACACCGCCAGGATAACCAAGGAGTGGCTCCGTAAGAAGCATATCAAAGTTCTGGAGTGGCCTAGCCAGTCTCCAGACCTAAACCCTATAGAAAATCTTTGGAGGGAGCTCAAACTCCGTGTTTCTCCTGGCTGATCTGGAGAAGATCTGTGTGGAGGAATGGGCCAAAATCCCTGCTGCAGTATGTGCAAAGCTGGTGAAAAACTACAGGAAACATTTGACCTCTGAAATTGCAATCAAAGGCTACTGTACCAAATATTAACATGGATTTTCACAGGTGTTCAAATACTTATTTGCAGCAGTAACGCACACATAGATTATTTAAAAAATCATACATTGTGATTTCCGGATTTTTTTTTTGGATTATGTCTCTCACAGTGGACATGCACCTAAGATGAAAATTTCAGACCCTCCATGATTTCTAAGTGGGAGAACTTGCACAGTCACAGGGGGTTCAAATACTTATTTTCCTCACTGTATGTAGATATTTATCTAGGAATTTGTCTCAAGTACAAAAGTTTTTTGATTTGTCATGATGTTTAAGGGGATATATTCTTGAAGCTAATACTGGAAGATGGTAAATTATGAAGATTTGTTAATCTAACAGGAATTTAGATTGTTGCATTTTTAATCCCTAATAACACTTAACATTTTTTTATTGAGTAATCTATTTTTGACGTTATCTTCAATAACTTTTTACATTTTTGGCATTTAGCAGACGCTTATATCCTGAGACAATTACGAAAGTGCTTCCATAGTAAAAATTCCCCTGCTATAGTTTCAGCAGAAAACAGTTCAAGAATAAAAATCTGCTAAAACTGTTAGAATAAACGGAGTTAGTAAAAAAGGTCCTATAAATGGTTAGTATATGTTATTGCTTAGTCTTAGTAATGCGGTGGGTTTTAATCGTCCTTTGAGGACAGTAAAAGACTAAAAGGTGAATTATCTAGTTTGACATTAACTTAAACTGAGGGTTTATACAATCACGGTTGCCATACAGAGTGTCTTATTTCTTTTTTGTAACACAGTAACATTTGAATGACCTTTATTTTATTGATCCTAATTACACTCAGCAACCATTCAGCAGCCTCACAAAAAACACAAATGACAAGAGGATTCTCTTTATTATTATTATTGGAACAGAGCCCGGCTTAATGCCAGTCATTCTGCGATCATTTTATCCAAGACTGCGAAGTGGAGGTCGATGGGTTCAAGTCTGTTGGCACAGCTCATCATCTTGTTAATGTTTAATTAAAGTTTAACTGAGGCAATGGATCTGTTTATTAATCAGTGCTTCTTCATCAATTTGTCATCAAATGCTTAACTTTGAGCTCTGCTTCTGTAAAACATTTGTAGTTTTATAGTGTTTGAGTTTTATTCTTTGGACTCACTAGGTTTACATACTTGGTTTTTATTTACTAGGGTTCTGTACTTCATAAAAACTGATCATTTGTTTGTGAGAAGATTGGACATTTTAGTAGACATAATATCAAAGAAAATATTTCCAGTATGTTTACTGAGTAAATTTAGACATTAATGTTTGCAATACATATAAAAATGCCAGACTTTAAAAAACGTGTGTTACATGTGTTACACATCACTGCTCACTGTGGAAGCTAATCATTGCACTTTTGAAGGTGGAACTTTTTGCCTTTTCTTGCTTAAGGTCTGTATAAGTTATTTTATTCTGTTATGTTTCATTCTGTTCTCTTTTATCTCTATAATAAAATAATTAATGATTATAGCTATTGTCTTTGGACACATTATATTTATTCACTGAACATAACTTGTGTGTGACTTAACTACACTTAATCATGGGTCACCCATAGCTATTAACACTGCTTTATTAACACCATCAATTTAGAAGATTGCCTAGTGCTTGTCCCTCTGAAAATTTATAGCTGGGCCACCAATCACCAAAGTTATATCCAACAGCAGCTTCTAGCAGGGTCCTCATGGTTCAACTTTATGTGTGTGGATAAACTGGTGATTTGCATATGTGAACATTTTCAGTAATAACAGCTGGAAAATATTTAGGTTATAGTAGTGAATAATAAAACATCAATATTTATAAAAATGCAATAAACTATTTTAATTCCACTACATGTGTTGTATTAATCCTCTATCAGTCTTTGCTTCCCAGCAGTGGATTCCTAGAAATCATTAGATTATTTTTGACATTTTAAACATACCTCTGAAAGTTCAGTGTGAAAGTTCTGACACCTACCAATGAGTGGGGTCATGGCAGAGGTGAACACTGAACTACTTTGCACCAAGAAAGTCATGCCTGCCCCAACAACCATGGCCACGTATCCTGCCAGCCAGCCAAATGGGTACGGAAAATCTGCCCAACAAAATATATAAACATATAAGTAGCTGCAAATGAACACTTTGATAAATTATTTAATTTAATTATAACAACAAAAGACATATTTCAGCATGTATCATAGTGTGTAGTATGTGCAAAAGGGATGTACTAAGTCTCGAGCAATAAACGAGCAATAAACCAATCAGTGTGTCACTCGTCATTCCTGTTAAGAGCGTGGTGCAGTCTGACTTTGGTATATTTGCTATTTAAGCAGTGCAGGTACTTGAACTTATTCAACACTTCTCAGCAGAGGATACAGACCTTCTTGTTCTCA
The DNA here is from genome assembly GCA_034509265.1 of Microcambeva bendego. Lineage (NCBI taxonomy): Eukaryota > Metazoa > Chordata > Actinopteri > Siluriformes > Trichomycteridae > Microcambeva > Microcambeva bendego. Next base: position 9,134,432 of record JAYDZG010000012.1, read on the forward strand.
CTTTGAAAGTGTGCAAGCACTTTAAAAATGGAGAAATGACTCAAAATTAATTTCATTCAAAAGAAATGGCAAATGCATCATACACAGTCGATGTGATCAAATAATTTTGAAGTGAGTGCCTTAAAAAATTCCAAATATAATACAATTGTGCACCAGTACACCATTCTTCTTACCCGTGCTGCTGCAGGTGTATTTTCAATTATCGACATTGGCACACACAATGCAGCATCACACCTTCTACAGTTCTGTAATATGTCCTCGTTTGTGTCCAAGAGACATCCATGATGCATATGCAACACAATATGCCACAAAGAATGCTCTGTCCTTTTAAGGCTACATTATAATGTCCCCCCTGACTTATCCAAACGTTTATTTTCAGCACTTTCACAATCTATTACAGTGCGTGCTTTGGTGTGCCTTCGATTAAAAGCCATTTCAAGCACTGTTGTAGGCATGATACATA
>JAYDZG010000012.1:9141948-9153875 GCA_034509265.1 Microcambeva bendego
AGAATAACAAGTGGAGTGGAGGTGGACTTTTTAGAGGCGGACTAACAGGTCTTTGAGGGCCAGAATTTTTGCTGATTGGCAGGAAGTTCAAATACTTATTTTCCGCATTGTAACTGACAACTAATGAAAATCCCAAATTCAGTATCTCAGAAAATTAGAATATTGAGCATACAATATATTTCACTCAATATTTAGTTGGAGCTCCTTTGGCCTATATTACTGCAGCAATGAGTTAATTAGCTGATTAGAGAGAGGCACCATTAGTATGAATGCACATAATATACAAGTTTCACTTTTTGAATGGAATTAGTGAAATAAATAAACTTTTTCATGATTTTCTAATTTTGTGTCCAGCACCTGTATATATTTATATACAGTGTATTGAAAACTATTCACCCCTTTGACATTTTTCGTGTTTTGTTTACCTCAAAACCTGGAATTAAAATTGATTGTTTGAGGGTTTGCATCTTTTCATTTACAGAACATGCCTACAACTTTAAGCATTTTATATTTTTTATTTTATGAAGCAGACATCAAACAGGACAAAATAACATAAAAGTTCAGTGAGCATAACTATTCACCTCCCTAAAGTAAGTACTTTGTAGTGACACCTTTTGCAGCAATTACATCTACAAGTCACTTTAAATAAGTCTCTATAAGCTTGCCACATCTTGCCACTGACTCAGACCAGTTTCCCAGTCCATGCTTCTGAAAAACATCCCCACAGCATGAAGCTGCCACCACCATGTTTCACTGTGGGGATGGTGTTTTGGGGGTGATGAGATGTGGATGTGGTTTGCACCAGACATGGAGTTGTCCTCCATGGCCGAAAAGTTCAATTTTGGTCACCATATCTATTTATTCATTAAGTGCATCCATTAAAGATATGTGGTGCTTATGTGGTGAAACACTGTAATGTTCTAGAACATCATTGCAAAAATTTGAATTTTAATCTCAGCTGTGTCACCGACTTGGCTGGACGTTCAACAAACACAGCTGACTGTATTTGATGGTGGAAAGTTTGCATAGGGATTCTCCTTTCTGCCACCGAGATGTGTAATGTCTGTGATATGATATGCAGCAAATGTGTTAAAAATGTAATATCTTAACTAAAGTGAAATAGTCGGCTTTATTTAAAATAAAATTTTGTCAAGCAATAATTATAATTTCAATGACCTATAAACCATGCAGTTAAGAAGTGAACAATAGAAGAAAAGCAGGCATTGTATGCTGTGGAAACCATTTTTTGCAATTCATGGCAGTCCTGTTTTGTAATGGTTCTTGAACATTTCAGCCCAGTTAGGTGTAGGAAATAGAACAATGGGAGAGAAACAGCTTACGTTTTTGATCAGGGAGTAATGACTAAAAGCAAACACATAATTTATATGACTCTGTTTAATAGATTTTTATTACTTTCCCCAATTTAATATACCCTTGTACGACCGATTATTTAATAAGTCTTTCAAGTAAACAATGTTTAGCAATGGTAGAAAAGAGGAAACGTGGCAGGAAGTCATCTTCATGATTCTGATTAGGATAAACCAATTTGAAAATATACAGTTTTGCTATAGATTGCACTATAATGACTGGGCTATGTGACAATATATTTAATGATCAATGATTAATGGTATTTAAAATTAATGACAACACTTAATGATAATCATCTTTTGTGGGCAGCCTAACGGCTAAGGTTCTAGACTTTTAATTAAAAGGTTACTGCATCAAGCCCCACCACTGCAAGGTTATCACTATCAGGCTCCTTCGCAAGTCTGTTGACCCTGAATTGCTGCTTACGTTCAGTCGCTTTGGATGAAAATGTATGATTTTTTATGGTTAAATATGTTAACGGACAAAATAAAATATTCATTGTCAATATAAGCAAATTTGGAATTTAATGCCGGCCACTCAAAAAAATTTAATCAGAGGACTATACCACTGTGTTACTATAACTTTTCTATTGATGAATTACATACATTATCTTGTTCTACATTCTAGTTAATCTGTCTTAGTGCATTCAAAGGTCTAGCTAGTTTTAAAGTAACTATGGACTTCATTGACATTTGTCAAGGCCTTAAACAATGCAAGGCTATGCTGTGGGACCTAATGCTCCGCCACCGCATGAGAGATGTTGGCTTTTGGTGCTTTCACGGTCCTAAAAATGAATGGTTTTCTGTCCTGGGTGTTTCTACAAGAAATTGATGTTGGCCATCTCTGGTTTTGATGCAGTAAAGTACTGTGTTAAGTAGCTGCAGGTTTTTCACTTACTCCCAAGCCCATGTAGCATCACAATGATGGTGGTGTAGGATGACTCACCACTGCACGGATTCAGGACCTAAGTGCAGGAGCTAAACTGAATCAGAATAAAATAATTCAAAAGAAATGTCTCACAGAAACGGTGACTTACAAAGAAACATAAAAAAAGAAGAAAAAAGGCAAGGATGGATTTGATACCAGGCTGTCAAGCATCAAGCTGAAGTGTTCTATTGCAGTGGTCCCAGACCCCTGGGCCATGAAGTTGCGTACGAGTACACAGTGGATTCACGTTTATGACTATATTTGCAATATAAACAATCTATGTGTACACCCCCCAGTCCGCGGTAAAATTGTGAAGCGTTGACCGGTCCAAGGTTGGGAACCACTGCTCTATAGTGTACATTAACTGACAGTTTATTTGACTAAATGATCACAGTTGAACGCAGACAAGCTACTTGGTCCACCAGAATGTCATGACCTGATTGTAAATCTAAAGTTTCCCTCTATACTAACTAAAGGCAATAGGCTTGGCAAAATAAACCAACACACTCTGATCATTTATAAAACACTTTATAAAACCATTTATAAAACAGATCAAGGATTTTTTATTTCTTTTTGATATAGAACAACCAACAACCTTAACATAAAATATTTAGGCAGGGTTTGCATGCACTAGAATTTGGCCTTTTAAAAGAGATATTTTCAGTGACAGCAACTTTGCACCATCAGTAGTGACACCAGAAATTTCATCTTCCACTGCAGTGAATGAAGTTGCATTTCATTCACTGAAATGCAACTTTAGAGAGAGAGAGAGCGAGAAAGAGCATTGAAGATGGAAAGTGACAGGGTCTTCCAGCATGACAGTGATCCCAAACACACAACTGGGCAACACAGACTTTAAACTCTCTCTGCAAATTTTACATGGGGTTGAGATCTGGAGACCTCCAGGAAATGCTTTTTATGCAGCCCCTCCATGGTTGCCTGAGCAGTGTGTTTGGGATCATTGTCAAGCCGGATGACCCAGTCACATTCCATCTTCAATGCTCTCTCATTGATGGAAGGAGGTTTTGGCCTAAAATCTCACGATACATGGCCCCGTTCATTCTTCCCCAAACTTATCCCAAAACATGTTTCCACCCCCATGCTTCACAGAGTTCTTGGGATGCAACTCATGCAAGCATTCTTCTTCCTTCAAATATGACAAGTTGAGTTTTTACCAAAAAGTTTGGTTTCATCTGACCACATGATATTCTCCCAATCCTCTTCTGGATCATTCATATGCTCTCTGACAAACTTCAGATGGGCCTGGACTTGAACTGGCTTAAGGAGGGGGGACACCTGGCACTGCAGGATTTGAGTCCCTCTTGGGGTAGTGTGTTGTGATGGTAGCCTTTGTTACTTTGGTCCCATCTTTCTGCAGGTCATTCATCAGGTCCTTCTGTGTAGTTCTTGGATTTTTGATCACAGTTCTCATGATCATTTTGACCCCAAGGGAATGAGTGTGTGGGGCCCCAGATCAAGGGAGATTATCGATGGTCTTGTATGTCTTCCAATTGCTCCAGTTGATTTATTCACACCAGCCTGCTTGCCTATTGTAGATTCACTCATCCCAGCCTGGTGCAGGCCTACAATTTTCTTCTTGGTGTTCTTTGACAGCTCTTTGTTCTTGGTCAAGGTTGAGTTTGGAGTCTGACTGTTTGAGGCTGTGCACAGGTCTTTTATCCAGATTACGAGATCAAACAGGTGTAATTAATACAGGTAACGAGTGGAGGACAGAAGAGCTTCTTAAAAAAGCATTTACAGGTCTGTGAGAGCCAGAAATCTTGCTTGTTTGTTATTGGCCAAATACTTATTTTCCACCATAATTTCAAAATACATTCTTTAAAAATCATACCATGTGATTTCCTAGATTTTTTCTTCATTTCGTCTCTCATAGATGTACCTATGATGAAAATTACAGACCTCTCTCATCTTTCTAGGTGGGAGAACTTGCACAATCAGTCGCTGACTACATAGTTTTTTGCCCCACTGAAACTGATGTTAATGAATAACAGCATTAAATTCAGAATTTAATCATGTTGTAAATAAACACTATGAATACAGCCTCACACACACTGTATAAACCTTTGCAGTTAGAATATAGAGTGAATCATCTTCACCAACGTGCACTTGTGAAAAATACAGCCTATCGGTGTCCACTAAACTGTGATTAGCAGGAACCAGTTAAGAGACTGAAGTATTATGGATTAGCTCCAAATAATATTTTAACTCATTCAAAGACAAGGCTAATAAGAATCAGGTATTGGATTCAATGTAATACCCAACTTCAAACAAAACTGCTAGATATTTTGCATTCAGTTCAATTTCATTCAGTTCATTTTCTTTAACCATTTATCCTAATCAGGGTCAGGCAGGAGTGCTGGAGCCTATCCTAGCTGTTCAATGGAAGCAAGACACACGTTTCTGTTTTAATTCAAAAGGAAAATTGCCAGACACTTAATTTGTAATATCTAAAAGTATACTGTTTAAACAATATACAAAAATATGGTACATTGACTCTTATTTTATTTCAGACAGTACAAATTCAAGAGGTTTCATGTTTTGTTCAATTTGTTAATATTTATTTATAAACATTTTGTTGTCATGTTTTGCATTTTTGGTTACATTCAAATGACCACACAAAACATGTATTATATTGGGTTCATACTGTCTGAAAAAAAAGTCAGAAAGTCCAAAACATGTTTTCCTTTTTGTACTTCCCTAACAGTTTTTCTCATAAATGCTAAGCAAATAACAGGTAGCTGTGGTTGCTCAATAGAAATTTGGCAGTCCACCCATGTACGTCTTTGCATATTCTTGTGCGGAGGCATGTCTGCCTATTCACAAATACATCTGCTAAATTAAACCTTACACCTGGCAAGTTAGTTGCTATATTTTGCTGGCATACAATATCGATGATTCATCTATGAGACAAGATTGTATGGGGAGCATGAAAGGCATTTCCACCACTCCCTTGACCACTGGAGATGTACCCTAAGCCTTATAATACTGCAGGCAATGGAATAGGACTGTTTGCAGCTGCTCATGCATGAAAACCACTTTATAATGCTTCTTATAAAACAATTAATGTTTACATTATATTTTCATTATCCCAGGGAGTCCAATTTGTGGATTTACAACTGATTGGTTATTGTTTCTAGATGTTTCTACAACAACACTTCCAGCAACACTGAAATTTACTAACTGAGGGTGGTATAGTCTGATGGCCCAAATTGTGGAAACACTTTCACTTTTATCTCTATACTTGTCTTTAAGAAACTCCCATTGGTTTTTTAATCTGCTTACACATTATTTGAATTATATAATCTATGTTTGTTTACAAATCTATGTTTGTTTATTTGTGTGTATGTACGATATTGTGGTACCACGTTTGGTCATTATTTTAAAGACTCCACAATCAAGTTAAGCCAAGTTAATGTGTTTGTATAGGGCTTTTTACAATATATATTGTCACAAAGCAGCTTTACAGAGTTTAAGAGCACCCATCCAAACCACCTGATGAGAAAACTGAGGGTGACTGTGGCAAGAAAAAACTCCCTTAAGATACAGGAAGAAACCTTGGAGGAACTAGACTCAGCAGGACTTTATACCGGTCATGCGAAAAATACATTCAACTAAAAGTTATCTAGCAGAAACTCTATGAATATATGTGAGATCATTATTCAGTCCAGTTTCTGAAATAGTCTGACTAGAGTTCTGTAGCAAACACGCCTTGTCCCGTCTCATCTGTCAGGAGCAGCATTGTTGGCATTTCTGTCGGGATGTGCAGACTCAAGAGATGAACAGGCTTACATTAGAAATATCACATCAGAGTAAAACAACAGAAGATGTAGTTAAAAAGTGAAATAATTAACAGTAAATCAGTAACAGTTCTATACAGAGTAGCATTCGACTCTGATGCCCTTAAATATAACAGCCTAACTAAAAGAGAGAGCAGGTACCAAGGTTATTAAGGCTTTCACAGGACATCAGCACCCACCTCACCAGCTGTCATCAAACTAGAGTTATCAAGCTCTGCTCCTTTGTCTATATTTGGGTGGACATCCACAGCCCTCAAGAGAAAAGGCAGCCTGAAGCAAACATGCAGTGCCAGGAAATCTGACAAACATGAGAGCCAGAGGACCAGAGCCACACATCCCTAGTTTGAAGATTTATTCAAAAGAGTCTGAGTAAATAAATATGTCTTTAACGTTAACTTAAACTTAAACATTGAGACTATTTCAAAATCCCGAACAGAGGCAGGAAGACTATTTGAAAGTTGAGGAGCTTTGTAAGAAAATGCTCTTCCACCTGCAATGATCTTTTTTACTTTTAGGATAAGTAACCCTGCATCTTGTGAACGAAGTGAGCATGCTGGGTTGTAGTGCTCAATAAGCTCACTCAGATACTGTGGAGCAAGACCATTTAGCACTTTATAAGTTAGCAAAAGTATTTTATAGGTAATGCGAAACTTAACTGGTAGCCAGTGTAGAGATGATAGAACAGGATTAATATGATCAAACTTTTTAGTTCTAGTTAGCGCTGCTGCATTTTGAGCCAACCGAGGCTTTCATTAAGATTTAAACCAAGAAAGAGCAAGTCCTTAAACAACTACTGTTCTTTCTAGCGAATCAAGTAAAATGATATGATCAACAGTATCAAATGCTTCACCAAGAGCAATAAAATAAGAAGAAAAACCTTATTAATGCAGTTTCAGTACAGAGGTTCAGTACACTCCTGACTGAAATTTTTCATGAATACTGTTTTCATGTAAATAAGAACATAGCTGTTTAGACACTACTTTTCCTGAAATCTTGGAAACAAATGTAAGGTTTGAAATCGGTCTATGATTAGATAGAATGTGTGGATCAAGATTAGTTTTTTTTAATCAAAGGTTTAATAACAGTGTATTTAAACAATTTGGGTACATAACCAAGTGATGCATTTATTACCAAATAAAGGCTATTTAATATCTGGAAGTAAATCTTTAAGTAAACAAGTTGGAACTGGGTCGAGTGAACATGATGACTTTGATGTAATTAATGCAGATAATGCATTTTGGGAAATTGGGTTAAAATAATTTAGTTGGGATTACCTTGGTTAGTTTTTGGAATTTTTGGTTAGCTTAGACATGGTCTCGAATAGGAATATAGGATTATTTTTCTCTCCCTCCTTACATTAAGAAAAAATAGTATAATTATATAATCCTTTAGCTTTTTATAATTAGTGCATCTTTCCATGCAATCTTATACACTTCCAACGTATTTTGCAGCCACTTGTGTTCTAACTTTCGTGCTGCTTGTTTTAGTTTGTATGTGTGCAGATTATACTATGGAGGAAGCTTTTTTCCTCCCAAATCAGTTTTTTTAACTAAAGCCACTCTGTTTATGGTTTTGCGGAATACAGACTCTTAAGTGTTGAGTTGCCTGAACTAGGTCTTTTGGTTCTAGCGATAATCTAACAGTTAGTAATTCTGGTAAGTTGTTTATAAATGCTGCTGCAGTTGCTGACGTAATAGTATATTTAGATTTAAAATGACATAGTTTCCATATTTTATTAAATAGAGACACTTCATACTTTAGAAGAGCATGATACAAAAGTTTATATTAAATCTAAGGTATGTTACAGCAGTGAGTGGGCCCTGTTACATATAGATTGTAAAATATAATCAAATTCAATTTTAAGAGGATTAGCCTTATTTTCATAATGAATATCAGAGAGAACAAAGGGAGAGGAAGTGGTTGTCCTTGCTCCAAAGGCAGTGGGTGATGTGGGTTTTTTTTTGTTGTTGTTGTTTTTGTTCTGTTCTTTCCTCTTTAAGTAAAAATGTCCCCAGAGTTCGAAGAGAATCCCTATAGTTATGCACTTAAAAGTTACATTTGGTTGGGCGTCCCTTCTTTCCATTTCTGAGAGGTGGCAACCCTAATCTAAGCACTCACTAGTACTAGACTGTTCTAAAGCCAGAAGAAAATAATTCTGCTGGAGCCATGACAATAATAAAATTATACTTAGCTTTAGATTAAGTGTTTAAGTTGTTGGTTTACGTGCGCGTGTGACTGCAGTTAGTTTTAGAGAACAGCGTTAATGACCTAAAAAAATGAAACGCGCTTCATTCGGACAGAACGTGGCTTTAATTGCGGACAACATTATGGGCCGGATTACTAAAACAAACAAACAAACAAACAAACGCGCTTGATTCAGACACCGGTAACAAAATTCAAAATTCAAATTTGTGTCGGAAAATACACGCGAAACAACGACAACGAAATTAAATACTATAAATTCTAACACTTGATACTAATTACTAGCGCAAAAGTATCTTTTAATTTTGTAGATTAGAGTCATTTGGTTTAGGAGCTACAAACAACGTGTACACACAACCACCGGAAATCACGTAACCCCTTCAATCACTTGAATCATTAGTATATTTGCTCTTTATGCTTGCTACACCAGCTAGTAGTATTACTAAGCCTTGAAATTAGGTCTAACAATATATTTTAGTTAATATTATAGTTATTTTATTGTCATGTGCAAAAAATAATTTGTACTGTTTATTTACATTGTGCTCATAGCATCATGGCTTCATCATGGCTTATAGCAACATAACTTGCTAACTTGCAAGCATTGCTTTAATAATTGTTTCCACAATTTTGGCAACCATGAAGATCAAATTTATAACCATCTATAGTTGTCTATGGAAATTGCATGACCTCAGTTATAAGTTTAAATATACCAGTTGAAGTCATCAAAACTGATTCATCTTATCAATAGATTCCATGTCAACAACCATTTCAATTGTATTTCATTTTATGATAATTTCAGTGAGTCAGAAGTTAACATGTACCAAGCTGACTACATCAACATGACTTTTTTTGTTCAGCTAGAAAAATCCATTATTCTTAACTATTTCGAAAAAATCCATGTTATAGTTTGTGACTGATGAAACAAAAATGGAACTAATTGTCCATAATGATCAACATTATGTCTTGATGAAAAAGAGAAAGGTATGCAAGCCAGAAAAGGCCTTACCAACCCTGAGAAAATGTGCTGAAGAAAGGTGTTTTGAAGAAAGATGGACTGGTGCACTTTGTATAAAAGCTGAATGACCAGATATATAGGAAGTGTGGGCACACCTCTGAGTCTTTCAACAAAAACAATGACCCTAAATATATTTCGTAAGTTATGGCCAAATGGCTTACGGACAACAAAATGGAGGTACTGAAGTGGCCAACATAAATCCCTGACATCAGTCCAGTGGAAAAGTTAGTGGCAGAACTGACAATGCATTTATAAGCAAGGAGGCCTACAACCAGGTACACTAACCCTGTCAATTTCACAAATCTATTGTGAGAAGCTTGGGGTAAGTTCCCCAGAATGATAAACCCAACAGTTTAAAGGGAATGTTTGAATCAAATACTAACCCTGAATGTACACTTCTAAGCGAAAAATGGAAAGGTCATGAATTTTTTTTTTATCTCTAGTAATACTTGGATATTTCACATTCATTTACTATAGTCACCCTAACTGACCTAAGACATGCACTATGATTAAATTAGTTTTAAGGATCAATTGGTGGTAGCACTTTCACCTCACAGCAAGGTTTCATTCCCAGATGGATAAATCCTTTCTGTATGGAGTTCTCATCATGCTTGTGAGGGTTGCTTCAGGGTGCTCGTTTCCTCCCACTGTCAAAAGACATGCAGTTGTCACTGATCTAGAGACTTTGATAGAAAGTAGTAATTAGACTAGTATTATGAGTAGACATGCATTCATCCGATGAAGCAAACACTTCTGTTTAATTCTGTGCACGCCATGGCCATGGCAGCTAGGCCCACTATTGATCTTAAAGCCTGTGAAGAATGGGTATTGATCAGTGGTTTTGTGAATGTGGGAGTGTTGTTTAAGATAAAATGGGCAAAAAAGAACCATTTTATCTCATAAACTGTTTTATTGCCTTCTTTAAATTTTGTGTGGAAGTAATGCTCTTTTTCTTTTATTAATCAGATGCCTTATTTGACCCCAGGCAAACCAATTTAAGCCTCATATGTAAAGTGTACAAATACCAAAATTTGTAGGAGACTAATTTTACTGTGATTTCATGCAACAAATACAAAGCAAATAGGGGCAGCCACGGCCTGGTGGTTAGAGAACTGGGCACGTGAAGGTGTCAGTTTTGATTTTCACAGCTGTTAGGTCACGACTGAAGTTCCCTTGAGCAAAGCACCTAACTCCTAACTGCTCCCCGGGTACTGTAGCAATGGCTGCCCAATCCTCCGGACACACTTTGTACTATCAAAACAGCCCTGCAACTGTGATGCACTGTGTGTTCTGACACATTTCTATCAGAACCAGCATTAACTTTTTCAGCAATTTTGGCTACAGTAGCTTGTCTGTTGGAATTGACCTTAATTCATCTGTCAGTCAGTTGTCATAATGTTATGTCTGGTTGGTCCACAGTCTTCAGTGCAATTTGTGCATGGGTTTGCAGGAGGTGATGAAGTAAGAAGTTTTTTTTGGCTAATCCAGTTGGATGTACTCATCATCTTATCATATTATCTCATTAGTTGGCCCTATTCATTATTAGGTAATTGAATATGTCATATGGCAAAGGAAGAACATCACAAATTATTCACATATAGTGGCTGTAGGTTATGATTAAGTTGATCTACCCAGAACAGTCACTGAGATGCCGCAAAGGGATTTTTAAACCTCACCTTCAGTTAATGATTCTAATTAATTGTCTGAAATGTTCACAGTATAAAATTCATGACTGAAGTGCCCTTGAGCAAGTCATCCAGCCCTTAACTGCTTCCCGGACGCCATGGCTAGGGCTGCCCACCGCTCAGGGCACGTGTGCTCATTGCTCCCTAGTGTTCACTAGTGTGTGTATTTGTGTTTCACTACACTGATTGGGTTAAAATGCGGAGGACAATTTCCACAACAAACAATGCTGAGATTCAAACTGTGGAAATGTTATTATTATTATTATTATTATTATTATTATTATTATTATTATTACTATAATTATTGTTGTTGTCGTTGTCGTTGTGATATTTATTAGTAGTATTTTTTTATATTGGGAAGAATGTAGTTTATAGTTTGAGTGTTAAAATTGAACAAGTTATATGCAATGTACAACCACAAAATACAGCATAACATTAATAAATGAACTGACAGTGTAGTAATTTCTATTTCCATTGTGCTCTAGTAATGAATCTATTGACCCTTATTGCTTGTGTTTTGCTGTAGGAGAGCTGTATATAGGTGGTGTGGGAAAGACTATGTATAACAGTCTGCCCAAGCTGATAGCATCCCGGGATGGCTACCAGGGCTGCCTGGCATCTGTGGACCTAAATGGGAGGCTACCAGACCTGATTGCAGACGCCCTCCATCGGGTGGGCCAGGTGGATCGAGGATGCGACGGTCAGTGACCTTAGAAAATCATCACTAAAACACACATACACCCCAATGTGGAGTAGTTTCAGAAGAAAGTCAAATTATAACGTAAAAATGTGTTGTAGTGACGTAACAAATATTTAAATTCATTGATGTGAAGTTGTTCATTCACAGCTCAGAAGACAGTTGGGCAATCTAGAGCAGGTTTAACATAGCTCATGGATGCATATGACTCCTTA
>JAYDZG010000012.1:9159670-9174457 GCA_034509265.1 Microcambeva bendego
ATCTTACACTTCAAAGTGATCACTTTCATCCATTGCTCTACTGGCAAACTGCTGCAGTAAGTAAGATTTGTGGGAACTCCGAATATGGGTTTGATTCATGTTGTTTACGCTGCTAAATATTTTAGCCTGTGCTGCAACTTGACTACCTTCCCCTGAGGCCACTTTTCTCTAAGATAAAAGAAAAGTTCGAGAAAAACAGCACCGATGTAGAATTGATTTTCAGGAATACCACTGACACATACAGGCTTCAAAACACACAGTGCTTGGCTTTTTCTAGCTCTTTAATGCATGTGCTGTTATTTGATTTTTTTCAAGACATCATCCTATATCCGATGCCATTATAAATGTATATTCCACTCAGATTTTATGTATGCATCAGCGACAGAGAGAGCGAGTGAATTTTTCAGAAAAATAATTTATTTATACAGATAACAAAACACAAAAGAAAACAGAAAAATCACTTAGTGTCCAAAACAAATCACCGAGTCAACAACAAATTCCCTGCACCATTGACTGTACATATGACTGATTCCCCAAGTGCTCATAAAACTAGCAAATTTCGCACTAACTTGTAATATGCATGCTCCATCCTCAGCCGTGCTGACACTAGGCCTGAGAACATAGCCACCACATCCACCACATCCACTGACCCCTGACCTAACATACGGTTATTACTTGATAAAAAATACGGTGTACTTTGGCCCAAAGATGAACAGCTGCAAAGAGAAATCCTCCCCAAGTGAACGGAACCATTCAGCCAACGAGGTCAAATATGTGCAAGCCGATGGCACTGCACAAACAGGTGAAACAGGGACTCGGTTCATCGCAGAAGAGACAGCCCTCCCCAACCCTCCGGTGCACCCAATGTCTGTTCGTAGCTATTATTCCATGTACAATCCTGCACTGGAGGTCAGCTGCCCGTTTATCAATTGGACGCTTGTACAGGACCCGCCACGAGCCTCTTGGAGAAGAGTGAGCACCAAAAAACTCAGTCCACCTAGTGGCACAAACTCCATCCAGAGATAATGACTGAGACACCTTCACACACACCAGATACAGTGCCTTCTTCCCAGCCAGGGAAAAAGCATTCAGCTTAGCAGTAGTGAAGGACAGAAGGTATCATTCTCATCCTCCTCCCACTCCACAGCTGGACTGACACACACCTCAGGAAATTCATACCGACAGCCTTCTCTCCACTGGGCGATGACTGGCTGCTCGTTCAGGAGACTCAGGTATCCAACTGGTGATGCCTGCTGTACCTCTGTCTTTAGGTGTTCCAGCAAACGTTCTGATCTAAAACCACTCTGTTCTCTCATCTCCGACACCCTGACAGTCATGAGGTCACCCTGCTTCGTACAGCCTGCATGCATCAAGCGGGAGTGTAGAGTTGCAGAGGATGAGATGACTGAAGGTCATCTAGCATTTAAGCACCAGCAGGTGTATCAGCAGTTCTTAAAACAGAAAAAACCTTCCAGGCCTCCAGCATACACTTAAAAAGGATGTGAGACCCACCATCCCCTCCTCTGGAGTAGACATGAGGAAGAGGCGTTTATCAGAACCCATGCCTCCGGGCCAATGTAAGAGTACACAGGCAAGGTTAGTTCATTCGGGTATTCCATAAAACAACAGTCTCTGGGCAGCTTGAAGTCTAAAAGTCCTTGTCCTCCCTCTTGTACTGGACGAAGCCAATGTTCACCTGACCAGAAGAACATCCTTTGAATTTCCAGTACCAGGCCAGCAGGTGGCAGCAAAACAGTGAACTTGTGCCATAAAGAGGATGCAACCAAGTTATTGGCCACCAACACCCTTCAGCCCCTCTCTACCCCACCTCAGGGCAGATTAGGTAGCCCTTCTGCCTAATTGTGACCTACCTACAAAGCCTCGCTTTTGTCCCAGTTAACCTTGGCGGAGGATGCCTTCTCGTATAAGGTCAAGGACTCTGATAAACTCTGAACATCCTGTTCATGTTCATGTCGAGACGGTGACATCATCAGCGTACGCCGACAATACCACACCTGATTCCCCAAGTCTCTGTACAGCCTGAAACCCAGCTAATCTCTCCCTCAGTTTAACTAGTAGCAGTTCGAATGCAAGACTATACTGTTAGCCTGACAGAGGGTAACCATGCCTAATTCCCCATGTGACTGGAATTGGCCTGGTCCACCACCAATAACAATAAAACTATTATTACACTATTATGTCTCAGAGCATTGCGCAATGTGTTGAAAAAGACATGTTCATGCCCCATGTTTGGGGCATCGATATTAATATAATAGAACTGTATGCCTTTAATTTCTGGCTCTGACCCAGCTCTGTAACGGGAGGGAACGTAGACCCGATGCTTGGCCCACAGAGGGGGCCAGAAACCTCCATGGTAGACTACTTTAGCGGATGCTTCCTCCGGGTCCTAGCACCCACTGGATTTGGGTGCGAGGCACGGCGCAGCCTTTCTTGCGGTCCTCGGACGGCGGATGCCGAACCGGCTCTGTCCCTACTATCCAGAGGTGGCGCGGACCTCCGGCTTTTAAGCCATACACCCCCGACCTGCAATGGGGCCAGGGAATACCAGTCTGTCCCTAACCCACCTACGATCAGGGCACCTACACGCGTGTGAAGCGTGCCTGATCGAAAGTGCATGAGAAGTGGCAGCTCCGAACTGAGTGCTGCACCCGGCTTTATTGGGGAACGGCAGGTGCGAGCAGTCAGCCAGATTAGGGCCGCTCACCATTTAAACCCCTTTAGGGGAGGTGATCTGTAATGCCAACCACGCCGGAAGGCTTTATACATCCTAGTGGCTAGGTACTTACAGTACAATTCAGTGTCTCCAATTAACCTGCCTGCTTGTTCTGCGCTGTGGGAGGAAAGTGGAGCTCACACAGAAAGGACCCATCTGGGATAAAACCCAGGACCCAAATAATTTCAATTCAAAATAAACAGAAATTACAATGCAGATTTTTAATACATTTAATTAAAATCATGGATACATTTTAAATAATTTGTAATCAAAATATTTATGTTGTTTGGAGATAACTTTAGAATTAGTTTGAACGTTCTACAACGGATATTTTGTGAAGTTATATCTGAACATCTGGGTTATGTATACAATGGCAATTGTTAAACTTCAATAGTAAACTGGATTAGGCCTTGTGTATCTGTCCATGGTTCTGAAAGCTGTTTACTGCAAACAGCTTGCAGGAAAGACTTTGAAAGAGATGAAAGAGATTTTGTTTATTTGGAGTTTTAGGGGAGTTCTCCATGCTTGGTTAATGGAGAACCTGTTGTGTGACCTTTTAAGGGATTGCTTATTTACCATGAACGATTGATAATGCACAGTATCATTAAATAAAAATAAAAAATAAAAAAAATTAAAACGGACAAATTAAAGTTACTTTATAACAATTAATTCTCAACACAAAGACATATTAGGTAGCAAATGTTTCAGAAAAGATTAAAACTCATTTAGTGCAACAAACATTAAAAGTTAGAATTATGCTTAACAAAGTTGAACAAAGCTTTCTTGCCCAGTTCAGGTTGTACATTACAAATTACAGCAAGATCTGAGATTGTAACTTCCATATTTCCTTATTAGCAGCAAGAACAAATAAGGAGTTCACACATTTGAGAGCAAGGTGAAAACATAACATAACTGCCCAGACCCCTTTAAAATACCAAGAGAAAAATATTTAAATAATTAATGTTTTAAAAATACCGAGAAATATAGACCTTTCTGGGAAAATACTACGGCATTTAACAAAAAAAAAAGTTATTTGATAGATTAATGTGAATGTTTAATTCCAAAGCATCAGGTGAGTTTTTAATTACTTTTTAAATAATAGTTTAAATAACTAATGATGCTTAGAAGATGCATCAAATTAGATAGTTGTTACATTTAGATTATTTATTTGAAGGGAATGACATTGGCCAAGCAGCAGCGTAAAGATGTACATCTTACACCCTGCTCAAGGCGCAAAGCAATGTGCATTGCTATCTTGCATCTGTGTTGTTAAAATAGCTACTGTGTTTACACCTATGTGTGAATATATTAACACCAACAGGCATTTGATCAATGTAGGTAGTCTCAAAATGAGGTGTGCTTAGATAAATTCCTGTCGTATTCCTATCTTGGCAATGGAAAACACAGGTGTGTTACGGACCAAAAAGACCTAGACAACAGTCAGCAGTCTAAAAGGCAAACGTTCATTGCTATCTTAGAAGTCAATTGGCAACACAGGTGTGTGCCTAACAGACGTACAACCACACTTGTCATGCACACTTGGACACACAGCAGTTCACAACCCCATAGCGAGTGCCCATTACATCAACAATAAACGTAATACCAAATAAAATTCATTTGTTTTACATCGTTCTGTTAGGAGACGGGTGGCATGGTGACTTAGTGGGTACCACTGTCGCCTCACAGCAAGATGGTCCTGTGTTCAATCCCCAGGTGGGGTGATCTAGGTCCTTTGTTTGTAAAGTTTGCATGTTCTACCGGTGTACAAGTGGGTTTCCTCTGGGTACTCCTGTTTACTCCCACAGTTGAAAGACATGCTACCAGGTTGATTGGATACACTGAATTGTCCTGTAGGTACCTGCGATGGACTGGTGCCCCATCCAGGGTGTTACCTTGTGCCTTGTGCCCGTTGAAGAGCTGGGATAGTCTCCAGCACCACTCCCCGACCCTAATTAGGATAAGGGATTTAAGACAATGAACTGAAATGATGAACTGTTAGGGGACAATGACTATAGATTAAAGACCAGATTGATTATAGATTATAGACTATAGATTAAAGACATTGTATATCATGCCTACAATAGTAAGTGAAACGGCTTTCAAACGAAAGTTTCATAGATTGTAAAAGTAAAACTTTAAAGATCAGCTTGCATAGGAGTCACCTGTAGCCTGATAAGTAAATAAAATTATTTGATGAATAAGCCAAGTGTTTATTTAAGGGGCATTAAAAGTCAGGAATGGTGTACTGATCCACTATCATATTATATTTGGACATTTTTAGGTGCTCTCTACTGAGTTATTTGATCACTGCATTTGACTAATTTCTCCATCACTGAAATGCTCGCGCACCTTCACAGCTTGAACAAGCAGGTCAGTTTCCTCTGCTGAGAAGCATTGGACAAGTTTAAGTAGCTGGGCCACTGAAATTGAATATCTGCCAATGTCAGACCACACCGGACTCTTAAAAAGAATGGCAAGTGACACACTGATTGGTTTATTGCTTGTTATGCCAGAAAAACACCCACAAATTAAGACACTTAGTACATCAGTAAATCAAGCTGCGTGATACGCGGTTGATGCCGTGAATTAATTGACTAATATAATTCTGCAAGTGCAATTGTCTCATATTCTCAAATGTGTGTATCTACACCCCCTATACGGTAATGTACAACACATTACACTTTTTAAATAAAAGCTTGTCAGTATTGTTATTCATCACTTATGTTCTATATCTCAAGCTCGATCACTTCACGCTCTGTCTGGTTTTGTCCCCTGTTACCCAGAATGTCACATTCGATCCTTTTCCTCTTTCAGTGTTTTTTTTTTTTTTAATTTCATCCCTGCCTTTGTTCATGTCTTTCTTCCTCAGGGTGTCAGTAGAGAATCAGTCAAGCAGAAATGTGTGTGTGTGTGTGTGTGTGTGTGTATGTGTGTGTGTGTGTTTGTGTGTGTGTGTGTGTGTGTGTGTTATAAAATAAAATATGTAGCTCTTCTTTCATGCTTGTACACATTGTTAATTAATAAATATGCTCTCATCTTGTATATTATTATATATTATATTTTAAAATATATATTATATATGGCTTTTCCTGAACTAATTGTTAGATGTTAAGCTAATTGTATTTAGCAAATCTAAAATTTAGTGTTGTGATACAAATCTAAATAAGTTTGGACACATGCATGTTTTGCAAACAGAATTGGAGCTTATGTCGCCTAACAGTGAGAAGGTCCTTGGTTCGATCCCTGCGTGGGGTAATCTAGGTCCTTTCTGTGTGGAGTTTGCAAGTTCTCCTCGTGTCTGCATGGGTTTCCTCCTGAATTGTCCTGTAGGTACCTGCGATGGACTGACCAGGGTGTTACCATGTTGAAGATAGGCTCCAGCCTTCCCTAATTAGGATAAGGGGTTAAAGAAAATGAACTAAACTGATGAACTTTTCATTATGCACCATACATTGTCAATGAAAGACAGTTATGGACTGTTGCCAGGCCAGTCCAGCTCATGCAATTGGTGTTGGATTACATGAGATGTACAGCAATAGGAACTTTTGTACAGTAGGACATTCAGAGGTTCTTGTAATGTAATTGACATAGGGGTGGAGATGATTGATATGTCTATTTTCCATAATTACTTTACGAATTCACCTCTTGAGGAAGTTTTTTCAAAAAAATATAACTTCCTCTCACACGTGCCTGCTCCCCTGTTGGAAAACCTGTTATTTCTCTGAAAATATGCTAAATCTGAGCAATGTCAGCTCACTTATCTCTTTCTGTAAACTTACCTGGATGTGCAGTGTTTTGGACCTCACAGAGACTACATTGGGGGAGTATATCCTCAGAGACTATGTGATTACCCATTTATTGGCCCTTCTAGTTATCACTAAGGGGTTTACTTGCCAATAGTGGAAACTTATAGGGTGCAGTTTTGTGTCTGGAGGGCCACACATTGCAGGTTGCACATTGCAACCTTGCAGGGGCCTCAGATGGTAAGCTGTGGTGAGAATTGCCCCCTTGGTCAGTGTGTTAGCTGGTCAGCTTAATGATTTCTATAGTGAGCTGTTCAGGTTTGGCCAAATAGCTTGTCATATTACAAAATTGTGAGATCTACTGTGTCGTCAGACATATTGAGTCTGCTTGTTGCTTGACAGTTTATACAGCAGACAAACACCTGCTGTGCCAGTCTGCTAGCCTGCGGTATAAAATGTGTTGTATAAAATGTGTGCCTCAGTGTTCCTTCCAAGAAAACTGGTAATGAAGATTAAATGATTTTTTGGATGTTTTTTGTCAGAATATCATGACTTGCTGCACAGACAAAATATTATGTTCTTCTAAGATAGATGTATACACATAAGATAACAACACATTTGAGATTCTAAATTACAAAAAGAAATAATCATTCTAATGCTCTATTGAACAAGCAGACACATTTCTAAAGTGTGGGACTTTGTGCCCATTTATCTGACTGATAACTTCATGGTTAATTTAGTGTCTTGAAAGAGAGCACAGATAACCTCAGAGTCCAAGTGTCTTAGCGTTGCTCTGATTGAAGTTTTCGGTAAGACATGCTAGCACATTGTGCCAGCTTGACCCACTGGTTTGAATGGCACGATGCTACCTAACATTATGACCGGTGAAGTAAATAACACTAATTATCTCTTCATCATGGGACCTGTTAGGAAGTGAGATATACTGGGCTGAAAGTGAAGATTTTATCTTCAAACGTAATGTTAGAAACAGGAGAAATGGGAAAAAGGATTTGATTGAGTTTGCCAAGGGCCAAATTACTACAGCTCGACAGCAGGGTCAAAGCCTCTCCAAAACTGCACTCTTGTGGGGTGTTCCCAATCTGCAGTGGTCAGTATTTTTCAAAAGTGGTCCAAAGAAGGAACAGTGGTAAAGCTGTGACAGGGCCAGGGCTCACTGATGCACATGCATAGCAAAGGCTGATCCATGTGGTCCAATACAACAGATGAGCTACTGTAGCTCAAATTGTAAAAGTTGGGAAGTTAATGCTGGTTTTGATAGATCGGTGTCATAATTTTATGCTTGATCGGTGTGTAGTTAAACATGAATCTCTTATGGGGGACTAATGTCCAGAACCCAGAAGCCAACCACACACACACTGAGAGAACGTTTAACAACGTTTAACTTAATGTTTATTAAGTGACAGAGGTATACAGGTACGACTGGCAGTAGAATATCTGGCAAGGTATACAGGTACGACTGGCAGTAGAGGTGGGTGACAACGCGCCTGGAAATGACCAGAGGGTTACTGACCCATAGTAGCTGTAGAACGCAGGTAGGAATTAGTCCGGTAAAGGAGGGAGTGTCCGTGAGCGAGCGAGTCCAGGACGACGGTATGAATGGGTCTGTGGAGCGTTCGGTAGGAGCAAGGGAGGACGGAGTGGGTCCGGAGGAAAACAAACACAGGAACAGGTGAAGAACTGGAGCGGTACCGACAGGAAGCGATGCTTGGCTTGGCGTCCAGAGGCACGATAGACACTGATTCGGAAAATACAGGCTTGAGTATAAGCAACGTACATCGACACAGACGGATGTAGCGATACACAGAACGCACAACAATAATCCGGCACTTGACACAGAGAGACCAGGGGAATAAATTGGCTGCTGATTAGACGCTGTGATAAGCCACAGGTGCGGAGGTGGAGCCATGCTACCTGCGATTACTGGGCAACGACTGACTCTCACGGATGACTTCCATGTTTACATCGGATTGCGCATGCGTCGGTTGCCCAGCGGTGCTTGGTGTTCACATTTGCGTCCTAACAGGACCCCCACCCCCCTCCAATGGGGCCTCTTGGCACTAAACTGGGTTTGTCTGGGGGATCTCGGTGGTGCTGGCGAACGAGTGCAGGGTCAAGGATGCAGATGAGGGCACATACTTGAACTTGGATGGTACGTAATGATTGGGCATATAACAGGTGCTTCGAGAGGTTCAAGAGGGCATTTGATCAGATCTACAAGCCCTTTATTTTTTAGATTAGATTCAGAGCCGGAATCGATAAGTACTGATACTACTCTGCCCTTGCGGCCAGAAACGCTAATGGTGGCAGGCAATAGTAAACGGAAGCCAGGGGACTTGAGTGGGGGGCCCGACAATGCCCCTAGGCCTATTTTCGGGCCCTGTCTCTTCTTTGGGCGGACAGGACATTGGTCACGGAGATGACCTGGTGCACCACAATACAGGCAAGCACCGGCCTGATATCTTTGATTCCATTCATCTGGGGTAAGTCGCATATGCCCCAGCTGCATGGGTAAAGATAGCTGGACTGGAGAACTAGTGGGGGCGGACAGGCAGGCACGACAGAGGAAGGCATGGCGGAGCACCCTTGTGGTGCAGAACGGTCAGGGGAGGCGTGTCTCTCTATCCGGCGTTCACAAATACTACCATCCATGGCTGGGGCTAGGTTGATAAGACCCTGAAGGGCCTCTGACTCGGCTCGGGTGGTCAATTCGTCTCTGAGATAATTCTCTAGTCCCTGTCTGAAAACAGCACAGAGGCCAGCCTGATTCCAATCGGAGTCGGCTGTGAGTATGTTAAATTCGACTGAGAACTCCGCTACTGAGTGATTTTCCTGTCTAATATGCAGGAGGCGGGTTGCAGCATCACCGGCATGGTCAGGATGATCAAACACTGAATGAAAACGCTGGAGAAATTCTCCAAATGGGCAAGTCTGGAAACTGATGACTGAACTAGAGGCTTCAGCCCAGGCAAGGGCCCTGCCGCGAAGTTAGACTAAGGACGTACGCAACTCTGCTTGTATCAGAAAAAAATAAGACTACGCAAGGACTGAAGACAAGATCATATTGGAACAAAAACCCCCGGCAACTATCTAGATCGCCATGATAGGCTTCAGGGTGGACTAACAGGCCCTCGGGTGGACCGGGAGAGAGAACAGGTGCAGTGGAGATTGGATCATCAGAACTAGGAACAGACACGGGCGAAGGACTAGGATTCTGGGGCGTAGGTGTGCTAACACGTCATGCTATCTCACCCAATTGAACAATAAGCTGCTGATTCACTTCCACAAGGGTGTGGAGCAAATGCTGATGTTGGTCCAGACATGTGGTTTAATGTTCCAATCGGTGTTCGAGGGCCCTGGGGTTGTCTGGTGGTGGGTTGGAGGGTTCCATGCTGGCCATATTATTCTGTTATGGGGACTAATGTCCGGAACCCTGAAGCCTAACACTCACACACAGAGAGAACGTTTAACAAGACTGTTTATTAAGTGACAGAGGAATATAGGTATGACTGGCAATAGAATAACTGGCAAGGTATGTAGGTACGACTGGCAGTAGAATATCTGACAAGGTATACAGGTACGACTGGCAGTAGAATATCTGGCAAGGTATACAGGTACGACTGGCAGTAGAATTTCTGGCAAGGTATACAGGTACGACTGGCAGTAGAATTTCTTGCAAGGTATACATGTACGACTGGCAGTAGAGGTGGGCGACAGCGCGCCTGCAAATGACCAGAGGTTTACTGACTCGTATTAGCTGTAGAATGCCGGTAGGAATTAGTCTGGTAAAGGAGGGAGTGTCCGTGAGCGAGCGAGTCCATGAAGACAAGATGAATGGGTCAGTGGAGCGACAGGCGAGTCTTGGCGTCCAGAGGCACGATTGGCGCTGATTCGCAAAATACAGGCTTGAGTATAAGCAACGCAGATCGGCACAGATGGCTGTAGCGACACGCAAAACGCACTACAATAATCCAGCATCTGACACAGGGAGACCCGGGGAATAAATTGGCTGCTGATTAGACACTGTGATAAGCCGCAGGTGCAGAGGTGGAGCCGCGCCACCCGTGATTGCTGGCCAACGACTGACGTGTTTACATCGGATTGCGCATGCGTCAGTTGCCCAGCGGTGCTTGGCATCCACATTCGTGTCCTAACAGAAGCACTAAACCCAGATTCCTAGGTCTAAAGCAGTGCAATATTAAAACTACAGGCTGTTTAAGAATACCAGCAATTAGGCTGTTCAACACCTGCAAATGACAAAATCTCAATAAAATCTATAGAAGCAAGGTTCTAAAATTTCCAATCCGAGGTATAACGAGGAATTCTTTTTTAGTAAATTTTTGAGCTCAAGGGAGAAAATATGACACACACACACACTGGTGAGTTCACAAGATCTCTAATGTATTAAGGATACACACACATTTAAATTATTGGATTAAGGAGGTCCACATTGCCTCCAGACATATTAAACACGTCATAAGGTATACACATATTCATAAGGTGGGTAGGATTAGTAGAAACAAGTAATAATGACAAGGCATAACCAAATATCAAAACATCCCTTATCGAAACATGTGGAGCCTTCTGTGACTCCCGTCTGCCTAGTCATGTATAAGGTATTTTAATTGTTTAGAAAGGCCTATGCTCTTTTTTTATGAATGACCTCGGCTTATATCTGGATCTACATTTTCTGTGGTTTATCACACTTCTCACACATCAGTGTAGCTCATAAGTGACCTAGCCCAATCTCTAGCCCGTAGTCAAAAGGTTGTTATGCACGCAAGAAGTTATGCTTCACAGAACCAACATAATCATTGGGAAGAAACAGAATGTACATACAGGATTAGCTTGCTAAATCATTGTGATACATGCATGATACATTACGATACTGTGAAGATTATATGCCTAGGAAGGAATATGTTTCGGCCTCCAAAAGACTATATGTTCTAATACAGACATCAAAAATACACAGAAACAAAGCTTTAAGGATGAAGTAATAAATGAACAAAACAAACCACATTAATCATATGGATAGAACAACATAATCATAATACCTTATACCCCAACAAAATCTACTATTTTACTGTGAACTTTCACATTATTCATTTTCCACCAAACCCTGTCATTGTTAAAGGTCACTCTGCCCTCTTAAGGGCTCAGGCTTCCAACCTGCAGCTTATATTGACTGCTCTGTGACTCTGGTGTGAGTGAAGTTTCTGTAAAGTTAGATGAGAAAGATTAAATATTAATAATACACTCTTTGCAGCTTTCCCCACTCCACATTAACTTAAAGTTCCTGATTCTGCAGATTGCTGCTTTGTCTGAATCTTTAAAACCTGATTTATTTCTTTTAAGTGCAATGTAAACATTAATTTGTAGTAATTGTGTTAATTCAGTTGTTTATAAATTAACTAACTTGATTGTATCTTTGTCAGGGTTGCAGAGGTTCTAAATCAATAGGAGAAAGTGCCAGTTAATAACAGGGCAGACACACATGTACACACACACACACATTTGAACAATTTTAGTATATTTTGTTGATGGCATATCTTTGACTTGTGGGAGGGAACTCAAGCACCTAAAAGAAAGTCACATTTGAGGTCCTGGGTTCGATCCCCAGATGGGGTGGTCTGTGTCCTGGGTCCTTTCTGTGTGAAGTTTGCATGTTCTTCCCATGTTTGTGTTGGTTTAATACTAAACTAGAATTGGAGACTATTTTTCATTTTTTGCACTAGAAAAACATCACAAATCACTGTGTATAAAAGTGAATTTATTTGTTCAAATTCTTAATAAATATAGTTCAAACCTAGATAAATAGATAATACCATTTTACTTTTGATATACACTATGAAGATTTAACAATATAAACACAGCACAAACATAACCAACAATATGCACCCACAAAAGAAATCTTATAGACATGTCAATGAAGCCCAAATATTTTGCCACTGGATTTGGATCTTATTATTATTTATTAGGTGCCTCTGAATAGCTTGGTTACATTTACATCCACCCCATTTCTGTGTTTCTCAGTGGGGTCAGGAGCTGTATTGTTGCTATATTGCCTGTCATTAAACAAAATGTAGTGGGTTGATAACATGATTTAAGCATTGGTACTTGAAGCATAAACTTAAGTTGCTGAATGTAAGTAAAATTTTTGTCAGCCTTTTTAGTCATGTACTTCCTTTTCTGCAGCACATACCTGATTTATTCTTGATTTCTGCAGGATGTTAATGTTTAATGATGGCATGGGTCAGAAATGGGTGAATGGTATGACACGAGTACATTGACTGACAGCATATGCGATGCTATGCTTGTTTGCTGAGGCTAATGCAGGGCTGACCTTGCACAATATAATTTTCTGTAATTTAGCTACATTGTTTGGTTATTAGTTCTCTGTGTCTGCAGATACAAACTGCACCAACTTTGTTAATGTTTGATATATGCACACCTGTCGGTAACAGGTGAAGTGAATAACACCTGATAGTGTGTGAGATATATTAAGCAGAAAGTGATTTAATATGCATTAAAATTGGATACTGTTATGGTTGTGCAAGTATGGTAAAAGTAAACATGCAGCAAAGGGATCGACTGCCCTACCTACTGTTGAACGAACAGACACATGTTAACAATTCTGCAACAGGCAAACCCATTACACTGGTGACTACAAAACATCAAAGAAAGTTAAAGAATGAGACAGGGAGATAGAGAAAATAAAAAAGTGACAACTCTTTTTTTCTTGTCTAATTTGCCTGATTGATAGCTTTTATTGGTTGCTAGCTTTTATTCATACCCTGCATAATTGCTTTTTGATATTACTACAAATGAGAATTTATTCTGTCCCATTAATGCAGGACAATAAGCAATGTTTGCTGTGTTTCCGTCTTACTCCTCCTTTCACTTTCTCACAATGTAATATTGTATTCTATTGCTCACATACAGTGCAGTTGTGCACTGTCAGCATGATGAAAATGAGTGCTAGCCGCTAAGGCATTTCCTGAAGATTTTAGCTTCTATTAATTATGCACAGGCATTATGTACAAACTTAATGTGACACTGCTATCAAAATGTGGTGTATAATTTACAGTGTATTAAAGCTGTGCTAACAAGCTGTGTTATTTAAATGTTTGTCTCGACAGATAAGGTCAAAATGATTAGAGCAACCAGACTTGAATCGATAAAAAGCATGAAATGTAAAGACAAATAAAACTAAACAAAGAGTATACTGTCCTTCAGACTTAAATGATGATAGTCCCTCGTCCTTACAAGGACCCACATCAAAAAATGTGGGTCAACTGGTGAGACAGACTGGGAGAGCACCAGATCCGGGGGAGTAAAGTGTTATGTTTTTAATCTGGAATTTATTCCAATGTTGTAAGTAATTCCAGCATCTTATCAATAATTAAAACATGATTAATTGTAGTTCTCAATACTATTTTTCAAATTCTGTCTGGCCATGTAGAACTTCATTGGTTAATAAAAGTAGTTGTTGTTTATGTAAAATTCCAGAACCGGTATTATCATAAGACAAGAAAATATAATCACCATAAAAAGAAAAGGTTATTGTGGAAAAAATCCAAAACCAAACAGTTTAGATATCAACCTTGTAATCAACCATATGTCTATGATATTAGACAGCCGTCTCATTACGATACATTTCTCCATAAAAATGGTTTTATACCTATTTATTATTTGTGATATAGGGCATTCCCAGTTATGCTAGCCTGATGGCCCTATAAGGGAGCAGTCATTGTGGCTAAGATGAATAAGCAATATGTTCCAAAGTTAAAACATTTTAATATTACTTACATATTTCACTTACAACAAAAAGTAAATGTAACATGTAACAATGTAAAAAGACAGTACTGTTTATTTTTCCCTTAGTACTAGTAGTTTTATTTCCCTAGCTGAATGTGTAACTTTGTGATATTTGCTTGAGAGGCATGTGTCATCCATAAGGGTTTGAATGTTTGAATTGTACTTAATTGTGCTCTCTCTTCAATTTTTATGTCCTGATGATTCCTCCTACACTCAGTGCATGTTGGTATACAAATGGACCAAGACCTCACACTAGCACAAAACACACACTACAATTAGAACTACAATTACCAGCCCACCATTGGGCAATCAGCGAAGACGGGGAACACCTGGTTGAGCGTGTATTTAGGTTCCAGCTAGGGCTCCCCATCAAACCCTCTCTTTGTGCTCTCTTGCATGATTTGTTAGGGACTCCTCTTATCTACAGTGAGGAAAATAAGTATTTGAACACCCTGCGACTTTGCAAGTTCTCCC
>JAYDZG010000012.1:9196351-9210028 GCA_034509265.1 Microcambeva bendego
GGAATAAGGCTGTAAAATAACAAAATGTGGGAAAGTGAAGCACTGTGAATACTTTCAGGGTGCACTGTATAGGGGTAACATCAGTGTTAGGGGTAACATTCTAGCGCTGCTTTACATTCTTTTTAGGGCAGCACTGTGGTTAAGTGGGTAGCATTGTCGCCTCACAGCAAGGTGGTTTTATGTCCAGATGGGACGGTCCGGGTCCTTTCTGTATGGACTTTGCATGTTCTCCTTTTGTCAGTCAGAGTCTTTATTGTCATTTCAATAGTACATATTGAAATTATACAATGTTCCTCTGGGATCACGGAGTGTAACACGGAACAAAAAGTGCAAACAATTCAATACACATTGCAGATACACAACAGTACAACGAATACAAAAAGGCCTATAATAAATACAAAAGATACATTTCTAATTTAAACAAGTCAGTACATGGTACTGGGGAAAATGGTATATGAGGTAAAAATATATTGTAATATATACAGTTAGCAGCATATATTTTTATAGCAGTAGAAATCAATAATTAACTTGCAAAAATGCAAAAACTTGAGCAGGTTGCGATAAATATTTGGTGTCTGCTTGGGTTTCCTCCAACAATCCAAAAACATGCAAGTGAAGTGAATTGGAGATACTAAATTGTCCATGCCGTGTTTTATATAATCTTTTGTGCTGATATAAACTTGAGTAATCAATATCTACCATGTTCCTCTCATTAATGTTTCCAAGAGTGTACATTAAAATCCTAATAAACAAACATTCATTTTATGATAAGTAATTTAGTAAGTAATTTAATAAGAGTTTAAAATGAATCTAAAGTGTTTTGGGGCATATTTGGGGTTTAAAGGCTTTTAAAGGCTTTTTTGTCACATCCACATCCAGTTTTTCACAATTCACAAGTGCTCTAAGAACATAAACCCCACGAATTTCGGGCTTCATGTCACATTATGAGGCTAACAGCAGAAGCACAAGGCTAACCATCTGTAGTCAAGAGCTTCAACTACTTTTTAGTTGATGTTATTTTTTTTATCAATAATGTCTTTTGTGTTCTAATCAGTTTTGTGTCAGTTGCCTTTTGTTGGGTTGTGACATAGCTGACACAACTCTTCTGAAACCTGAATTGGAATTTGCTGATGATAAAGCTAGAGATATATATAATGACACATGCTAGATCTAAATAAACTCACAAAAATGTATGGTAAGATGTACCATATCATATTACAAGTGTCATCATTAAATATGTATTATTTACTGAAACATCACAACAAAAAGTACAAATGCCTAAAACATTTATGAATATACACGGTGGTTGGAAACAGCTGTTCAACCCTTTCTTGTTACATTTATTTACAGCGGAAATATCCACTTTAAATCAACATATTTGTTTTATTTTGACCTTAGAAATAACTAAGTGTTCCTATTTAAAGCTGCTGGTTTTATGCATGTATGCCTGTTTTTGTTGCACTTTTTAAATTTTGTTGTCGTTAGGGCTTTTGGATGAACAGCAGTAAAACAAAGAATGTGGCAAATGCTAAAATGCATTTTAAATTGTATTAATAACATTTTTTTTAATTATCATGGATACATTATCCTTGTAATTTAAATGTATTTATGGATGGATTGATGGAGGAGACAAGCAGACTGTAAGAGGTTGGTCCACACCGCCAGTCACCAGCAGGGGGCCTGGCCGATGTAGAAAGAGAGCAGCTGAAAGCAGATCCCAGAACTCAGTTTCCCAGAAGCCCAGACATTAATTAAACCTGATCAGGCTGACTGGATACACCTGCTGGGCTCTGTATATAAAACTTTCTCAAACATTTGCCAATTGCTGCATCTTTGTTGAGACGTAGCCGGGATGGTAGTAGCAAAAGAGATTATATGTATTTAAAGAAAGTAGAAAGTAAAGAAGGCAGATATAAATTAGTAACTTATAATGAAGAAAAGAAAGTAGAAAGTTAAGAGAGGAAAATAAATGAATAGTAATAAAATACAAGATAAAGAAAAAGAATCAGTTTAAAAGAGTGAGCTGTGTTTAAAGGGTTCAGCTCATTCTGTTTGTTTGTTATATTAATTAGTTGAAACTGAGAATAATCTCCTTTGTTTGAGCATGTCATTTTTGGCGTTTCCTTTGTTTGCCGTTCCCGCCTTTTTTGGGGGTCCACCATCTTAGGTTTTCCTCCCCCTATTTTCACTCTCCAATAAGAGCAGTGGCAAAGAGTGCCTGCCATGGCAAGAGGCTGGTTGGTGTCTGGCTAAAGAGCATGAATTCTGACAATCTGACTGATTCTGACAATCATGAAAAGGCTGCTGTCAACATACTCATCAGTCCTTAAAACCATTTTAGTTCGGGGCATTTGGCTTTAACACCGCATGACTCATGACTCGAGTCAGACAAGATTGCTTAAAGAATGTTGGATATGTTTATGATTTTTTTATTACAAGATAAAATCTCACATTGTTCGTGTTATTAAGAATACAGAACATTATGGGTCCAATTTTATTTTTGTCTTGTATTCTTTGCTAGATAGTGTCAGTGCCTTTGCTATCATAATGATGGGAAAAGTATGCCTTACTAAGTCTCAATTACCATTCCCTTTAAGAGCCAGGTGCAGTCTGATTGCTATTTTAACAAAGCAGCTACCTGGATGTGTCCAACACTTCTCAGTAGAGGAAACTGACCTGCTCATTCATGCTGTAAAGCTGCTTATGAGCAGGTTATTGATGGGATGTAGAATGTTATTTAATTTTGTATTCTGTTTATTGTTATTGTAAATGGTTGAGTTCTTACTTCTCTTTTAATTTTACAATCCAATCTTTTACAATCCAGTGAAAAATCAAGTCTGAAGTTAAAGCCAAGCCATGGTTTGACAAGGACACCCAAGTTTTAAGGCAGGAATGCAGAAAATCAGAACACAACTTGGAGAAAGTTAAACTGCAAATTTCCCAGCAAATGCTAAAACATTGCTTGGACAAGTAACAGTATTCTCTAAAAGCAGCCAGATCTGAATACTTTTTCGATGTAAACTCTCATAACCCACAGGTTCTGTTTAACACTATTAACTCTGTTTTGACCCTAAAATGGCAGCTCTTAACCTGCCATAATTTTACAAGTTGCTACCACTAAAAACGGATAGATTTTTGGAATTCTTATCATATAAATTAATCTTAATTAGTCTTAGAGCTCATATTCCACCCCTGTATTCTGACGTATCCTACTCATCAGAAAGGCCATAAAGCCCTATACCAGTTAGGGTCTATTAATGCTCTATATGACAGATTTAATTATGCACTTGAAGCCCATATCCTCCTCTGTGGATGTAATGCCCACACTCTTTCTTTAAAATATTTGGCCTACCGTTGGTCTCAGCAGCCTGTCAATAATAAACAGCTCTCTAACCTGTGGCACTGTTCCATCCTTCTTTAAGCAAGCTGTCATCCAGTCACTCTTGAAGTAGCATAGTTTGTAAAGCATAGTAAAACCTATTTGTGGTCAGTGAAGCATTTCTGTGTAAGTGTAGAGGTTAGGTTTGGTTAAGTGACTTGCTTAAAGTTTTAACCTTGATACTATATGAACAAGATTACTCGTTTAGCGATTTACCAGTATTTTTACAGGGATAATTATGTACTTGAATAGCTATCTGTGTCTGTAAACTACTGGCTATGCAGATGGAGTAAAATGTTTACACCCAAAGCTATTTTTAATGTCTGCAATTTGCTAGCTGTGATACTTATAGATTTTTAGCCACTTAAAAAATCTATACCACTGAGCATGCAGTTAATAGAAACATGTCATTGCTGTCTTAATAATGTGTTTGGTCATCTTCAAGTGCGCTTTTTCTTCTATTTCCATTTTTTTGCAACTCAGACATCAGCTGTAGCTCACCATTGCATATTTTACCTTTCATAAAGTCATAAAGAAAAAATTAGCTAGTGTAGCCTCATATGTATACAGCTGAAAGCCATAGCTGACCATTTCACTGGTAATTTTTACTGTAACTGTTACAATACAGTGCATTAGTTGTAACAATAAGAAAAATATTAGTGTATGAAAGTGTAGTTGTAGTGGTGGTCATGGGAGATAGTGTACTAGTATTAATGAAATTGTGTAATGAAGTGGTTGGATAATAGTGCAGTGTAGAGGTGTGGTAGTCATCACACATAAAAACTAAAATGTCCAGCATTAGCATATTTTGTATTATATGTATTAATTAGTTTATCTTCAACTGACTTTTTCACTGTGTACACACTCATTTTTTTCCCCAATTCCTTTCCTGATAATTGTTTATTTTCTATCCATTTACCTCTCTCATCAATATATATATTAGGCAAGTGAAAGGGTTCTGTGCCTCAAGGGATATCTGGTTGATTAATTTTCTGTGTGTAAGTATCTGGTAATATACAAACATGATTCGAACCAGACTGAATTACTGGGCAATTATTGAAAAATGCCAAGTTATAGAGTAAGAAATCTCAGTACAATTTAGAGGTCCCAGAAAAAGCTGCATGATTCAGTAGTTTAGTTGTTTAGTCGCCAAATTAATAAGATGTGACAACACCTAGGAGCCTACCCTGCAATTTACTGAGACTATGAAGGAGCAAACAAACCAGAATACATTTATTCTTTAGATTCTTCAAAGTAGCTAACTTTTGTTTACCAGCTTAGCATTTTTTCTCCTTTAGATTCATGGGAAGTCACATTGAATAGTCTCCCAACTGAATCTTCTTGCTGGTCTCAAAGGTTTTGATGGACTGATAACTAGGTTCTAAAGGCGCAGATAACTGGTTGACTGCGTTTCTTTCAGCTTCTGGGCCAACTCATCTTAATCCATCTAACCTGAGTTTAGTTCATTGCAGTTCATAATTACAATCGCCTTAACATCTGCTGTTTGAAATCTCATCATTATTTAAGCTTTTTCCAAATGTTTTGTAGCCCTAAATTCCGGAATAGATGAACATTAAGACATGCAAGAAATATCCTGGGTTCACACTGTCTGCAATTAAGTTAATATAAGAAACACTGCCTGCGTTTGTAAATATTGTATCTAACAAGATTACAACCCTTGGTATGGTTATTAAGGAAAATATTCTGTAGTCACACAGGTTTAGATCTACATTGTAGTATTTTTATACCCTTACTGCACTTTCTTGTTCCCTATTCCATATTACTTTAAAATCTGAATCTGACCTATTTTCAAGAAAGATGTTCCTTTAGTTTCCTTGCATAGGGTAGGATGTTTGAAAATGGCACATCTGTTACAGATGGCTTGGTTCACAGATGTAAAGGGATATACTAGCAGCTTTTGATAAATGAAATAAATTAAAGGTATTAAATTACTTCTTAGGGTTTAACTGAAATCTCATCATGTCCAGCATAAATATTCCTTTAACCGTACTACTACTCAAATTCAAAAGAACCTTTATTGGCATGACAAATAAGGGCATTTGTATTGCCATAGCTCAGTTACCGAAAAAAAAAAATACAATAAAATAACAGATATATACAAACCACTTACAGACACAAAACAATAAAATAGAATAAAGTAAAATATAATACAAATTACTATCAAAATGTTAGTGTCAGTGTGTGTTAGTGATGTTTCAGTGTGTGTGTTAGTGATTTGTTGGTGTGTGTTGGTAGTTCATATGTGTGTGTGTGTGTGTGTGTGTGTGTTAATGGTGTATCAGTGTACTGACTCAGGACCACTTGGATGAAGGTTCTGGTATCTTTGCTCAGCTCAGCTCTTGATGTTTCAGGGCTTAATCATTATTGGGGCTCACTGTACTATTACTATTACTACTATCGCAGTGTTCCTAATCAGCTGTCAGGTGTGTGTATAGAGTGTATTTAGGGCCAAATAACAATGCATTTTATTCTGATTAGTTTAAGTTTCCCCAATAAGAGTTCAACAAGAGTTTTTCGGAGTTTTTGTGTAATTTGGTTTATTCTAATTGAGTCCTGAGTCATTATTGTGTTAGTGTGTGTTAGTGGTGTATCAGTGTGTGTTCACTAATATTAGCATCAGTGAAAGGCAGGGCTTCCTTATTACTACTACCGTTTTACCGCAGAATATACACTGATCTGGCATAACTTTATGACCAAGACCTTCCTCGGACCACTGCAGACTGAAACACTCCACAAGAGCTGCCTAAAGAGCTGGTCAAACACAGTTGGCACAACTTGCTCATGTCCTCACTCCCATTTTTCCTGCTTCAAACACTTCCAATTTGAGGATATTTGAGGCATGGTACCTTTTAAAATTTGTATTAGGTGTCAGTTTAGGCATACATTTTTCAAGACTCGTCCCTCTCCTTTATTTGCTTTCAGTCCCTTTATTTTCTATTGTATTACTACAACATTGGTGCTACAAAAATTGCAGTTTTTGTAGGTTTAGTGTCTAATACCAGTTCTTCTGGTGTGAACATAACTGTTATTAATTAAGTGTAAATCATCGAGTGAATTAAATTAGTGTGGAAAAAAGATCTCAATCTCTTTTTTGTTTTGAATATTGGAATGCAGTGGAGCATTCAGATGGTTATGATGGGGTAAATCACAGGTTTGTATTGTGTAAGTGGGAATGAATAAGCAAGCCTTTAGGGATCCCCCCCTCTTCTAATGCCTCCTTAATTTCTCTCCCTCCCACCTCTACTCACACTTGCTCCCTTTTTTCTTGCTTTTTCTCACTATCTCACTTTAACTTTCTCTCTACCTCTCTCTCTCCCTCCCCCTACCACTCTCTTCCATCTCTCTGTTTCCCTATCTTCCTCTCTCTCTCTCTCCCCACTCTGTCTCACCCTGCATTGCTTTATCGTTTCAGTCTTTGAGGCTGAGAAACACCGAGCAGCACTGATGCACCAGTCACGTCCTTAACACGGACACACTACCGCTTCTTTCCTCACTGTTTTTTTATCCTGCCATCGCTCGCTTTCACTCTTTCTGCTGTATTCAGCATCAAAGGATTAGTTTTTTTTCTATTTATTTCTAAGGGACACTGCTAATACAGTGCAGACAAATAAGCTGCCTTTTTCTGATCTCCAGCATTGGATAACTCACCACCAGAGGAATGGCTATAAATCCATTTTAAGGCTTGGATAAATAACTGAATGAAAATGAGACGAGGGCTTCAAAAAGGAGACTGTTGTTTTCTAGCTGTGCTGTGATGCAAAACGGCTAGAGATGAGCGAAGGGAAGAAATGCCTGGACATCTTGCTGTTTTCATTCTTCGTGGCAGTTGTCCACACACCCATTTAGCTAAAAAGTCCATGGGTTTGGGATCTTTCTAAGAGTTCAGAACTGTTGGATTTGATTTGTTTTGAGGGATTTTTCTTCTTTTATGGCGGTTCTGCTATTCTCACTGTCTCTGCTGCAGATTTGGCTTTGCTTTGCATTCCTTTGGGGATGTGAAACAAGCTGGATTTGGCCACACTTCACACATATTTATCTGTTCATCTTTTTATGCCTTACTTTTCAATTCATGATAAAGATCTATGCTTTTGCACATAATGGATCATCATGTGGATCTAAACATTTAACATCTGGCTTTAGGAATTACAATTATTGCAGGCACGCAGATTGCTGATTGCTCATCTAGCTTATAAGGCTAGATTGGGTTTCTATATGGGGAAATGATTCTTGTAATTATGCTATTTTTGTATGATTTAACATAAAAGGTTTGTATTAAAACATCATATTACAGGTTCTGATTTTTATTATATTTTTTGTCTTTTTTTATTTTTGTTTTTATTTTACCTATTTTCTAAACATTAAAGGATTTTTACCAACCCTCGGAGTATTTTAGAGGATTAAGAAATGTTACCATCATCGGATTACCAACCATCAACCATCTAAACAGTTTTGGATTAAAACATTTTTGGATCAAAGTGTCACAGAAGATTTTTTTTGTTCTCTGATGCACTTTTCCTTCAAAAAGGAATACAGGAATTATGGATCCTGGATTAGACTGATGTGCATTTCTGCCTTAATCTCATAAGGGGGGCCGGTATGGAGTTCCCACCTCCTTTTTCATCCCCTTTAGGGGTGGTTGATTTCCTCGGTGAATTAACACTTCTCTCGCATCCATCACCCCTGTGTCCACCTCAGAGATTCTGGCCCAGTTTATGGAAGCTAGTGCTGGCACTGGTATTACTTGCCTATCCAGGTCCTGCTGTTGCGGCTAGAGTCTCATCCAGTCTTAGTACAACTCATCATGTCCATCATTTTCACAACAAACATGGCACTGTGCCTGTTGCCATCAACAGGATGCCCTTTCTTACACGTGGGGGACATGGTATGTTACTTTTTCCTTTTGTTACAATTTCATCACATAAATGATTAATGAATCTGCAGTTTGTAGGATTTTTTAAACATTTTGTGATTTTTTTTGTGATGCTGAGGATTTTGTCAGTATTTGTTCTGCAGACTCCCCAACATGAGACATACCAAAGAAAACAATTCACAAAAATGCTTTCAGTTTACATTTATGCAAAACTAATGTGTAATAAGTTTCACATAGACCATGAGTCATGGAATTGTTGTGTCCTAGCAGTGAGAGAAAAGATTCTGCATAAAGCGACTTTGAAAGTGATAGTAGAAAATAATAGACACAAAATATTTGTGAGAGAGATTTTTTAAAGGATGTGGTCCCTAACCAATGCTTACTTTAAAGTTAAAAGAATCCTAATTTCAATTCTTAAGAGAATAAAACAGTTTTAAGAGCAATATTAGCAATTAGCTAAAGTTAAACATTTCAGGAAAGGTTCTAACAAGAAGAACCTGTGACTTTATTTAATTTTAATGAAACAGTAATGGTTGGTTTCTGATTCCTCCTAGAATTGTCCATTTGCTCTTTTTTTCCACGTGATGAATAAATAGACTAGCTTTTGGACAGGTTAATGGACTTACCTGTCCAGACTTACCTTGTTTGTTCTGACTAATGGTTTTGGACAAATAATTGTTATTTGTCTTTTGAAACATTAGTAGTAGATTTAAAAAAAGAAACATTGTTTGTCTCTCAAATAATGGAATTAATATTAGATGAAGTTTCAACTTTTTTACTTAATATACATGTACACAGGAATCGCCTTTTGTTGCAGATAAAGCTTTCAGATGACAGAAAACTATAAAAAAAAATATGTATACAAAAATATGCCTGATTTAAAAAACACTACCACTCAGAATAGATTCCCTTAAGCAAGACTACTGTGCTTAAAGTATCCTGCTGCACTGTTTCAATGACTCACTTAAACTGTCACTCAGCTTAAAGAGTAGCAATTCCAACCGTCTGGAATGCAAAGATATTGCTGATGTGGGCAAATACTTTGTGACATACAAACCTACTTATTAATTAAGTTATAAATTGAATTATTACTTAGTAATAAATGCAAACTGAAAATCAAAATTATTATTATTATTATTATTATTATTATTATTTTCAGTTTGCATAATTTAATTGATAAGTTAATCGGAATGATCAGGATCAATAGCGATGACTTTCCACAGCTTTAATCATGTAGATTTGAGCTGGAATCTCAGCTTTTGTGTATTAGCATAATACATGGTGGTCCAATTTTTTTTCTAGGTGCCATTAAAGAATGTCACCAATGTCAACATTGACACAAACCAAAGCTACATTTATTATATTTATTGAAACCTGAGCAGTCATAATTTTATCCTAGGCTATAGAGCATTATGAAAGTAATTTGTTATTGATTCAGCAACTTATTGCCAAGTATTACCTTAATGCAATACTAAGGAGCAAGTGCCAAAAATGAAAAAAGGAAATTTCTAAGACCAAGGGAAAACATTTTGTTTGTTAAACAAATCTTACCTTCACAAGCAGTCCTAATTGTATGATCACTCTAGCAGGGCAACTATCGTTGAAGCACTTTTGCAGAAACAGTCATGGCACATCACTTGACTTAATACTTTATGTAGATTAATACATTGTGGTTACTTACTGTTAGAGTGTAATCTGTGGCAGGGCAAATACTTTGAATGTTCTTGAGTATAGACCCAGACTTAAACCTCATTCTACATCTTAGAGTAAAATATTCAAAGCTCAACTAAAGAAGTTTTGAGCAGGAAATGTTTTTTTGTCTTTTATATATGCTGAATTGGAGTGAGATCTCCAATTCCTTAGATGTTGTCCGGGTTCTTCTGAAACTTCCTGGATGAGTTGTCAATACATTCTTGGTGACATTGTAGGCCACTTCTAACAGGATTCAAAAGTGTTTATATTGTTCTTCATTTGTGCATAATGGGTGTCAATTTGTATCACTCTACAGAATGCTACATTTAAACTACATTGTTTCACATCTGTATTTAAATATATTTAAATTGTTGCATATATTTAAATATATTTAAATTGGTGAAATCATGCTGCTTTTTGGGAGCTTCTAGCATGCCCTGTAACCTGCCCTACTTGGAATGTTCAAGAGATTTTTAGAATCTACAAGTTTGGCAGTAATAATGCCAACATGTGTCTGGTAAAACTGAACTGAAATTCAGTTTATTGATTTAACAGCAAGTGGTACAATGATTTTACATATGCTATAATAGGGGTTTACAGCATTTTTCCTTTAAAGCTGTAAGATATTTTGTTTAAATTAAAATCAGTATTATTCTTGATGAGGAGGGAACAAAATGTTCTAATCATGTGGTATAAATTTGCTGGTGTGACCATCCCTGTACAGTGTAAAATATGGAATTTGGGTAGGTTTCTGCACAAAACTCATGTCACACATACAGCTTCTGAAAAGAGATCTGCCTCATTCTTTCTGTAAATCCACAGTGTTCCTACAGGTGCTGAATACTGAATTATTTTAATGTCAAACAAAATGTGCCAAATTGGTGGAAAACCCCATTATCTGGCAACACTGGCTTACCACTTGACTAGTCATTATATCCATATTATATCCGTCCACTCTGACCAGATGTAGCACATCTAAAATAAAAAGTATTTTTCTGCTTGCAAAACTTATGGACTGCACATTTAAGAGATCACTTAAAATCAATCTTGTGATTAATTAAGTTGTCTTTGTCTAATATTTAAAGTACCTGAATGATGATTTTAAACAACTATACTATGCAAAATTAGAATAAATTAGGATGAAGCCAAAATACTTTCATTACAGCAATGCAAATTTTGCCATTATTTGGCGATGTCATTCACACTATATATGTTAAGTTTAGCCAGAGTGCTTTAAATTACCTTCTGTAAAGGACAAAATATTGTGGAATCTGGTATTATGAAATTGGTCCTAAAAGCTTCAGGGCTTTTATATTGATCAACACTGTAAAACATAAAAGTGAGATCAAATGACAGTACAGACTTTTTAAACAGCTTCTCCCACATGGTAATGCCTCTTTCTTCATTCCATCCATCCATTCTCTTCCTCTGGCTGCTTCATATAATTGGATTGCAGCTCAAGTTGCTAAGCTGTTTAAATTTGCATAATTAACATATAATTGTTCTATGGATACCCCTGAAATGTGTGTTAGTCGATACTAGCAGACTGATAAAATATATATAGTCCAGAGTAAAACAAAATGAGTACCTGGGTTCTCTGTTTTTCAATATTTTACATTAGTCATAAATTAAAACCTCAATGTACTGGGTTGTGGAGTCAATCACGAAAAAAGCAACACTGATTGTCAAATTTAAGACACTTGAAGTTGGATGAACTGTTATATGTTACAAACAACTCAAATAAAATAAAAAATACTGCCAACCTCAACATTGTAATATGGTTCATATGGCAAATTTGTGCTGGGCAGGACATTTACAAATCATTCTAAAATAAAATATGAAAACATTTAGCAATAGCTTATGTTATGGGTTGTCCAACTGTGAGTTTTAAAGGAGAAACCAAACTTAAATTCCACATTTTTAAAGTGCTACTTAGTTGTTGAAAGTAGAAATAACTGTATTAGATCAAACTTAGCATATACTCGGTATTTGCAGTATAGGATCGGACATTTTATGGTATTGAGTCAGCAATACTGTGTTCTGTATTAAGTACTGAAGGCATTTGGAGTATTTGTTTTAAGGAAAAGTTAAAATTTGATCATTTTATTTAATGATGGTTGAATTTTAGGTTGAAGTCTTTTAAGTTGTATTATTCTTCCTACTAGGAATGCTGCCTTGTCCATTGTATTTTCATACAGTGTAGACAATGCAAGTAAAAATAGAGGCAGACTTTGCACATTTGTTGGAAATTAGAAACAAGTTCATGCAACTGGCGAAAACACAAAAAGTCCACTACCGGGTCTCAAACCATAGTTGCTGGCACGCAAAACCCATGCTCTTTGCTCGCACCACCGGCACTGGTAACAAAAGCAATTCAGCTGCAGCGGTATGTAAACGGTAGCTGAAAAAAGCAGAAAAGAAACAAAAGATTTTTTATCCACCCCTGTGTGGCCCAGGACGATAAAGGCAGCATGTAGGTGACGCCGTCGGGGTCCTAGGATCATCTTCACGGCGAAGAGTTTGGGGCAAAGGCTGCTCACTCCCCGGTAGCAGCAGATTCGATCCCTGGAGAGAGGCAGCGGCAAGAGAATAACGAGCATCAAGGGGCGTGGCCAAACTCGAGCCCCCTGGCAGGGCTGCTGAGAGGCGGGAGCGACAAAAAGAGGTGACTATGCCGCGATCTGCCCCAGGAGGGAGTGGCAATAGCCGAATTCGTTACAGCTGTTGAATCTTTCTGACCAGTACTCATGTGTTTAGGGAGAGATTCAGAGATTGTCTGTGATGTGAACGTAGAAGACATAGTAGTGTCATATAGATCCTTTATTGTAGAGCCATCCACAGGGTATTTTAA
Source organism: Microcambeva bendego (assembly GCA_034509265.1). NCBI lineage: Eukaryota > Metazoa > Chordata > Actinopteri > Siluriformes > Trichomycteridae > Microcambeva > Microcambeva bendego. The sequence goes on from JAYDZG010000012.1 coordinate 9,209,165, forward strand.
AAGGAACAGGATCATCTTTCAAGATGTTTAGAAGGTCTTAATTTTATTTTGTTAGCGATTCCCAACACTCAAAAAAGTTGGAACAAGGTTGAATTTTTTTTTTATCAAATATGGACGGAGCAAGTTGTTACAGAGCATGAAATTGCCCATTGCACAGTAAACCCTCTGAGAGCTTGTATAATTCCACTCTGACTGTGTCCTGTTATGCATGATTAATCAGAAGTAATGCTTATTTGACATTTGCTCCCAATCAAAACTGCTGATCTGTATTATTGTCATTTAGTAAAATCTCTAGAGTCCAGTCATCCCAAATGGTTTGGATTGTACGATGAATGAAATAGCTGAGTATGTCTACAGATTCCAAATTTTAATTCAATTTCGCTAAAAGAATTGTCACACAATCCAGTTAGATAACTTTTTAAAGGTTACAATTTAAAAGATTTAAATCTGTTAAAATAACATTTAATATTATAAAATAGTATTTTAGGTTTTATCATGTCTAAAATGAAATCCAATTAAGTAAAAATGTTGCATTTTTGCTTGATAAAAGACTTTGGTTACTTTGGCTGATTTTTGGTAATTTTTTCCAGAAGCCAAATTACTTAACAGTAGCCGACTTTTTACTGTACTGCACTTTCTGCATTTCTCTAAATAATTGGTGGATGGCTTTCAGGATGTTCACGCGGCTTTATCACAATATATACAGTGTATCACAAAAGTGAGTACACCCCTCACATTTCTGCAGATACTTAAGTATATCTTTTCATGGGACAACACTGACAAAATGCACTTTGACACAATGAAAAGTAGTCTGTGTGCAGCTTATATAACAGTGTAAATTTATTCTTCCCTCAAAATAACTCA
>JAYDZG010000012.1:9218535-9229236 GCA_034509265.1 Microcambeva bendego
AGGGGTGTACTCACTTTTTTGATACATTGTAATTTATTTGTAACTTTCTTGAATAAAATTCAAGATAATTAACATTCCTGTTTTTGTCCTAATCAATCAATAATTGTAAAATCAAATTGTTTAAAGTAACAGTGACAGGAAGGTTGTCTCGGCCGCAGTTATTCAATGGCCTTTGGTGTATGTTTACTATGAAATGAATGCTAACATTCACATTTATTTTGATAGCTGTTAATTTCAGCTCTTAGAGTTCAATAAATACTGCATTTTTGTTTTGAAAAAAAAAATGTTAGAACTCTTGTTTCTATAGAACAAAATAGCATCAAACTGAATCATAATTTTATATGTTACCTTCATGTAACTTCATAAGTATAGCGGTGGATTTCATTTTTATTCACAACCCACTTTATTAATTGCATGCTGCATTTATTACATGTCTGTGATGTGTTATGGCCTAGATAATAGATGTGTATATTGCAAGCCATAACCCAGATTAGCATGAAGCTTCATTGCTATGCAGTATGTGCCCTACAGGTCATGTTAATGTCAGTGGCATCTCCCACACACACGTACACAACAATGCTTCCAGCTATGACTTACACTTTTCTTCACCTTGTCGGCTATTCAACAATTCCTTTCTGCATACATCTACCACCCTCACACAGACAAACACAAAGCTCTCTGGTCCTGTGCTACATCTCTGCTGAGTGGTCAAAATCTTGACCTGTAAAGTCCTGCATCCGTAAGTCACCATCAGTAACCCCCTGTAAGTTTTAAACTCTGACTTCTCCTTACACACTATGGTGTTGGAAAATTTAGTGTGCTCCAGAGAAGAGTTAGGTACCTCAAATTTGAGAGGTATTTGTCTGATTAATGAGTATAGCTACCTATATAGGCTGTAGAGAACATTTAATGTAAATGTTTATCTATTTTTGTCCATTAAGTAATAAGAGCAATAATTAATTTGAAGGTGAGTGATAACACCAGGGTCACTGTTAGGATTCCAATTAGTCCTACATTTAGGTTACATTAGAAGGTTGCAGGATCAGGAATTTGTATAAACTTATTTCATTCCATGTATTCTTCTGGCCACCCAAAAAGGATTGGTTCCTGTTGAGTTTGATCTCTCTCAAGGTTTATTCCAGTAATATGAAGGAGTTTGCCACTGCCTCCCTCGGGCTGCTGTTTTTGGTTTGTCAGTCCTGGATTATGTGAATCTGATTTGATGGCTATCTATTATAAAAAGTTCTATATAAATACATTTATAAACTTTACTTCACTCGAAGACTCATAGTTCCTTTCCCAGCCTGCAAATCATCTAAAAGGAGTTTGCTCTTAACTTACGACATTATAACGTTGATGCCCACGTTAATTTTTAATTAAGGTCTCTATTTTTAATAACATTCAGCACCAATGACTCAATCAATAAAATAGACATTATATCTATTTAGTCATAGGGTGTAATTCAATCCATGTGTGACTTTTTACTGTAAAGAAAGTGTTTTAATTGTTGTTTTTCAATGTACTTGATAATCTTAGGCTTGCTGCTGCTGCTTGCTTCACATTAGTAAAGCTACTGATAAATAGTTCTTGTGCTGTTTAAAACTCAGCAGTGCATGTCACAAGCAGTAAAACTGTTCATTGTGAGGAAAACAGCACTGTTTTGTTGTTCTTTATAAAGAAAATTGTATGAATCATAACATCTATCTAGCTGAGTTAACACAGCATCAGGCTTTCAGAGAATTGTTCTATTCTGTGGTATGGTAGTTTGGGAAGAAAGGAGCCACTCATAAAAAAACATATAGTTCATGGTCAGATGAGACAAAGACTGAACTATTTGGATGGAACTATTTGGACACAGTGGCTTAGTGTAACTTAAATAGGAGGGTTGCATCAGGAAGGTCATCTGGTGTCGATAATACAGACCACGATCCACTGTGATGATGGGAGCAGCCAAAAGAAGAAGCCAGTAAGAACTGTAAAATATATACAACCCCAAAGCAAAAAGTAGTGTTACAGCAGCAATTCACAAACACCACAAGCCTCATAACATTGCATGTAGTGCAAGGAAATAAAAAAGAAAATGTAAAAAGTAATATAATGCAAAAATAAGATATACATTTTTACAATATAATTCTATAAAACTAAGATTATAACAACATCTAACAGAACAAAAATGGGGTAAGCCTAAAATGTGCAGTTATAAACTGTGTGCACAATTATTAGGCAAGTCTTATTTTTGAGGATTATTTTTATTAATCACTACAGTGCTCTCGGTTAATCTAAAATGTTAATAAACCTAAAACATGAATGTTTAAGAAACTAAAAGTGAGATTTGGCTTTCTTAGGAGAATTTCTATATGTGCACAATTATTGGGCAACTATTATTTTGCAGAATTTCATCTGTTCAAGTGAGAATTATAAACAAACTACTCAAAATTTCCCAATAAACATTTGTGACAGATATAAAAAAAAACGTGACCAATATAGTCACCCCTCTTTTCAATAACAGTGATAAGCCTTCCATTCAGTCTGCACAAAAAGCCTCCCAGACACTGTTCAGAGATGTGTACTGTTTTCCCTCACTGTAAATCTCCCATTTAGGAATTGCCCACAAGTTCTCAATTGGGTTCAGGTCAGGTGAGGAAGGGGGCATGTCATAAGTTTTTCATCTACTGGCTAGCCATGCAGAGGAGAACTTGGATGCATGTGATGGATCATTGTCCTGCATAAAAGTCATTGTCTTTATGAAATATGCAGACTTCTTCCTGTATCACTGCTTAAAGAAAGTCTTCCAAAAACTGACAATAGGCTTGTTAGTTGATTTTGACCCCATCTGCAACCCAAAAAGGTCTAACCAGCTAATCTTTAATTATACCAGCCCATACCAGTACCCCACCTCCACCTTGCTGGTGTCTGACTTGAAGTGGAGCTCTGTTATCATCCATGCTTCAGCTAACGTGTCTTGTTCAGTCGTGGTCAGGTTTCAGCCTTGCATACCTTGGTCATGTCCATTAAGCATTCAAGTTTATCCAGCCTAATGATAATATGGTCAAAATAATCAATTGCCTAATAATTGTGCAACCTGGGTAGATATTATGGGGTGGGTTTGAAAAACTAGTCTGCTCTTTCCATAGGCTGCATTTTTTATCATCCCATGCCCACTCCCGAGAAGACATCTTTGATTTCTTAAAATCCTCGTTCAGTTTAATTTGGATAAAGGTGTTTGGGTGTGTTTATTTGCAATTTCTGTGTTAGCTTAGTAAAGAAAAAAAGATGTTTCTGATTTAATGTGTCTAAATAGCGTGTTATAAGGGGAGGATTTAGAACCCTCACTACCTGGATAGCTGCCTATGTAGACAGTAAAACAGCAAGGCCCTGAGTTTTGGAACAAACCCGTTATGTGAAAATAAAACAATACCATAAGGAAATATGCAATTCAAATAGTACCAATTGTGAAACACCAGCTCTATAATTTACATATAATCATTTATAATGTATAGATGTCATACTCTACATACAAATAGAAATTCAATAAATTAACACATTACCCTAAGTAAAACATAAAAGTATAAATTATGTAAGCAGGGAAGTGTGTCTGAGTTAAAAACATTGTGATTGTTTTACGTCTAATCTCCTAAGCCTTGTCCTCATTGGAAAAAAATCAGGACTGATGTCAAACACCACTTCATTCACATACAGATCACATACACAAACCCACACAAGTTCTTCTATTAAAAAATAATGGCACTGCTCCATCAATAGAGTAGCATATAAAATAGGGTGAATCATAACTCATGTCACGTTTGCTAATGCCTCAGGCTGTATGGCTTCACTTCATTAAACAATAATTATAGCTTCTTCACTAACTCATCATATTCCTCTCACTAAATGGAGTATACTTTGTGCCTTTAAGTGTTTATGTTTTGGAGAGGTTGAGTATTATGACTTTAATAGACTTGGTAGTACATGCAGGTGCAAATGAGGGGGCATTTTCAGCATTGGTTTATTTCTTTTTGTAGAAAGAAGTGACATTGCAAATCATGGATGCATTTTGTTTCATCATAACAATTGATCATAGCGATTTACAAATAACTTTAAGAATGATGTAACTTTAAGAATGCCAATACCTCTGAAACTATGAACAAGGTTTAAGCACTTCATTGTTGACCTGGCACCTCATGTACTACGGCTACAAAAATGTTCCATACACTCAAAGCTGGAAAGTTCCGCAAGAATAATAAAATCCAGAAGCATCCAATTGTACATAATCAGAATCACATGCACATTCTCTTAGTACATCACAATTAACTTGAAATTGAGGGCACATGCATGAGCACAACCCTCCACGTAGTTGTGTCTCCCTCAACTACGCACATTACACTATGCTAATTAATGCAAATAGGACTTGGAATACTCTTGTTTGGAAAAAGGCGAAGAAAATGAACCTCCAGTTGCAAATTAGGTTACAACGCACAGTAGTTGAACTAAAAAATAAATTGTCTGCTGTAAATTTGGACAATAAGAAGAGGTCTGCTGCCTGTCCTTTCCTGATGGGCAGAAGACCTCTTCTTAATGTCCAAATTTACAGCAGAAAATTTATTTTTTCAGCTTTTCAGCTGCCCCATTGCCCTCAAGATAATTGTATCTGCACCCAGTCTTTGGATTGCTAAGGGGGGTCATCAGCCATATTCTGAGAACATAGCCGGGTAAACCATATTGTATGGGAACCTCATAGAACTAGCTGACATGTTGATGATCTCGTCCAAAACAGCTAGCATGGGGCAGCTCAAAGAGGACTGTGATATTCCTGACCAGTCTGCCAGTTCCCTTTGGAATGAGCCTTTTGCTAGGAACCCAAACGTTGCCACCACCTGTGAAACAATGTTTGGCTCCTCGCCTCTCCAGAACTGGACCCAACTCAGCACAGGATAGTGCTTGGAAATATTAAATTGCTTATAATCCACTCATCTTTGGCAAAAAAAAAATCATAATTGTCACATGCTGTCAAAATGCTCTCTCAAGGAATTTGGCCATTGGCATTATCTTTCAGTAATGCCAAGGCTGCCATCTGCAGCATATAGATCAATCATTGCAACATTACATGCATGCTTGTACATAATCTAGGCTAAGTGGATCCATGCTGATGGATGATTATTTTAATAATCCAGTTAAATTGTCTGAATGACTGATTTCAGCCAATGATGGCTTACTACAGTGAGTTCATAAAAAATATCTTAATATTTGCAATTTTGATGCATCACCACCTAAGTGTCACTAACTGACTAAAACACATACATACTCCTGAAATATGGCATATGCAATGTTTTTGTATGTACACAATTTTAGTACATGTGACCCCCAGCCTTTGGAAAAGCACCACCAGTAGAAAACTTAATCACTGATCACCATTCAATTTTCCATTATTATTTCACAAAAGGAAAATAATAATAATAATAATAATAATAATAATAATAATAATAATAATAATAATAATATTAATCACCAATATTTGTTTAAATTACTGGCATACAAATATTAATATCTAATGCATATCAAGTTGAAAATATGCACAGTTAATCTTTTCTCATTTCAAACATCAATCCAAAAGCAAGAGGGAAGAATAAGCCTCAGCCCATGTGGAGTTACTAATTGAATGAGTATGTGCATGTGTAAATGATATAAATCATATATCTTCGGCAATTATCAAATTGCAGTTTTTTATTTACTAATGAAATATTTTTAAAAAGACATGCTGTAAGGTTTTTTTCATTATAAGTCATTAGATAACATTTATTTAAAACATGGTTCTTTCCATTCAGTTCAGTTCCAAAGACATGGAGGGAGAAAGATGACTCATGATCACTCATAATAACTTTACACCAAAGTCACTAATAGTTCTGTCTTAGACTGCAGTTTCATCTGCTCATGGGGTATTGGGATTTTCCACTAGTACACTAGCACAGAGATTCTAAACACCTTGGTTTGAATAGGGGAATTCAAACTACTGGTCGACTGGGCAACATGCAGTTGGCACAATTGTCCAAAAAATCTGCTGGGTGAAAAAGAACCATTCTAAGAGGGTGGGATAGGCTGTGCAAGGACCCTGCTTAGCAGACCCTAGTTAGTTTGTTTTCCTATTTCTTAAGTCAGGTGTTGAAATTTGTGCTGCTGCTTTACAGCTTAAGAGACTCGAGCATCCAGCGGTTTAGAGAGACTGAGATTGAGGCTGATGCAAGCTCATTGTTAATTATTAATTAGAGTTGATATTAAAGTGCTGCTTTACGGGACTGTAATTCTGCTTCCTGCTGCCAGTGGGACTTCTCACATGAATAAACAAGGCCTATTCAATTATGCATGGATGCAGCTTTGAAAAACACTATCCTGCTCATTCCTCACACCCACTAAGCACAGGGGATTTTGTTCAAAAATGAGCTGATTTTGATATTATTCATACACTAGTTTAATAAAAGAATAAGTATTCTCTGGCCAATGTAGGAATAAAAAGCCAGTTCTGTGTTTTGGTTTGGTGTTAATCAGGTGTGAATTTCACAGTGTCCTAAATTATGGTGTATGGTATGCTGATAAAAACTTACTTATTTGATTTCTATTGATATTAGTATTAATAGTAAAAACCCAAATCAGATATGGAAAATACGGAAAATGCAAGTAAAATGAAAAGACAGTTTAAAACTAAGACATTTCATATTTTGTCTGTTCAACTTGATTTGCTAATAAATATTAATTCCTGCATTTCAGACCTAATTCCAAAAACATGTGATTGTATTTATGGTTTGGTATGGAATTAGGTATGCAAGCAGCATCCATGGAAGGTTGAATCTTTGATGAGCAAAGATAGAAATGGGACATAATATAATAATTCAAGTAATCGGGAGGAATTTAAGAGGAAGCCATAGCCTAATGGTTATGGTGCTGGACTAGAGAATCCTTTTATTAACTATGTCCAGAAGATGTGTCGACTTTTCTGGGCTCAGAGAAATCCATCACACAGTCTAAATGTGTATTTTGGTCAGATGAATCAGCATTTCAGGTCTTTTTTTCAGGAAAGAATGTTCTGGACCAATGGGGAAAAGGTCCAGCAAAAGTCCAAAAGTTAGTTTTGAAATGGGGCAGTGTCAGTGCCCTTAGCAAAATTAATTTGTACATTTGTGATGGCAGTATTAATGCAGAAAAGCTTGTGGACAATTAAGAAATTAAAAACACTCCATTGTGATATTGCTAATGCTTTACCGATGATAATTACAAAAATGTGCTCTGGTTAACAGGAAATGAATGTAATGTCAAATGTGTAATGTGCATGCTGCACACTTTTGCTGAATCAGATCATCCGTGCTGGCTTTTTTGTCTAAAAATAATGCATTCATTTATGTTTCAAATTATACATGGTGGTATTCACAAACTAAAAATCTACAATATAGAAATAAATCACAAAACTTTCCTGGGGGTGCTGTGGGTATGCTATCGCTATCCTAGGGGTGCCTTCACACCATCCAGTCATTTTTCAACAAGACAATGCAGACCCATGTAATGCATATACATTACAAATGCATTGCTGCAGAAGAAGAGGGTATGGGTACTGGACTGCATGCATGTTTGTTCTCCTGACCTGAGCCTTTTCTAATAATGTGTCAATCAGGGCAATAAGTAAGAGGTTAGGTTTAATTTAACTGAAAATCCATTAGTTCATACTTTTTTTGTCCAAGTGGATCTTAAAATTCTTTGTTAATTCTAAAGTTATTTTCAAATATGTTTATAAATGCAATTTGGTTATTGTATTATAAAGTATGACTATATTCTGTGAATTATTAAGTTGTAAGTTTAAAAAGTGGGTTATAAAAATGACCATTTATAATAATAGTAATGAGAACAGATTAAGCCTTCGCTGAGTCCTGCTGGAAAAAAACGGGAATTCTTCCCTTCCCAGGCTCAGAACATGATTACGCTTCCTGCAGACAAAGGCAAACCTATCAAAAGGCACATAAGGTTGCTTTTCTACTGATCTCAGTGCACCTAAAACCTGCAGGAGGAACAGCTTATTCAGCTTGCCCATTGTGTTTAATGGCCTCTGTATGAGTCTTTTTAAAGGTAAATGGTGATCAAACTATGAAGAAAGAGTTGACAGGGTATATTGCTCGTTTCAGTTAACAGAAGGCGTCCTGACTCGACACGCAGTCCTGTGCCCAGGGTAAGCTCCGGTGTTCACTGGTGTGCAGATGCACGCCGCGGACGACGCTCGGGTGCGGCGTAGGCCAATGGCCGCGAGCCGGCTCTTAGCAAAAGAGTCTGCGTTACTGAGCGATTCCACTGCGCCCCTCTTGTACAACCCCCAACTCATTAGGCGCAACAGCGGGGCCGGAGCGACCTCCAAAACCCAACCCTTTTCGCGCCCCCAAGTAGAGGTCTTTACCTAAATGCCCGTATTGAGTGGGAGACTGGCGCCGACAGCCTCCGGGTCTGCATAGACTCTGGGGCGGCCAACTACTTTATCGACTATGAACTGATCTGTGATCTGGGCATCCCCTTGATCAGGTGGTCCATCTCAATCCCCGTCGTCGCCGTGGACAGACGTCCCGTAGCTGGGGGACCCATGGTCCATCAGACCCCTCTCCTCAAAGTTACCATTGGCAATTACCATGAACGATTACTGTTCCTGGTCACCACCATGCCCAACTTGAAGGTCATGGCTGGTAGAGCACACCTCCCACATCGACTGGCGGACGAGCTCCATCATTAGTTAGGGTCTGACCTGCTAGATGAGGTGCTTGCTCCCAGCTAGCCACATCTGTGCCACTAACAAGAGCACCCAGGGAACGCCCCCATGGTTTGTTACATCCCTTGCCAGTGCCTGCTAGACCGTGGTCGCACATATCCCTGGCCTTTGTCACGGGTCTCCCCAAGTCCAGGGGGTTCACAGTAGTCCTGTTCATAGTCGATCGGTTCTCCAAGGTGTGCGCATTCGTGCCCTTGCCTAAGCTCCCATCCGCAATGGGAGTCAGACAGCATGGTGGTCAGACAGCACGGACCGACATTGTGTCCGATAGAGGGCCACAATTCGTGAGCCAATGCTGGAAGACCTTCTGCCGGCTGCTCGGAGCAACAGTGAGCCTGACTTTGGGAAATCATTCCGAGTCTAATAGTCTAATATAGGGTCAGAAGGTCATGACTGGCTTCATTTAGAGAGGTCAGCCACCGTACAAGTTCGGAGACTTTGAGGTAATTTAGCAGGTCAGGGTCAGTGCTTTGGGCCGGCCAGTATCGGTACGCTTCTCTCTCCAATACCTCCACTGCCAACGAGCTCGAGTTTGACCACGTTGCTCGCGGCTCGGTCCTAATCCACCGTTTCAGGGAGCTGTTTTTTAATAAACTAAATTATTTTGTATTTATTTTAGATCTGAACTGCATTACCATATTGATAGCTGTAGATTGGCACTGTTCCTATGGTAATATCAATGTTTTCACCTTTTCATTTATGTTTTTAGTGATATAATCCTGAATACAGCAAGGAAATAAAGAGATAGTAACAGCCTCTGAGTCATTATTATATCTTAGGTGTTGTGGGTGAAAGAGAAAGAGACAAATGAAGGGCAGGCGGAGGGAAGGTATGTGATGGGAGAGGAGGCTCTCTGTCTTTTTTTCTGGACTGAGCAGGTGACCTCTGGTTTAGCAATATAAAGACAATTGTCATGCTACATTAACCTGTATTCACCTATTCAATCATCAGAACTTTTTTATACCTCTGACATATGAGAGAAACCACTTTTCACGAGCATTAAAGTCACCCTGTGGATCAACCTGGATGTCTGTATCTGAGCGGAGTGGTAGTATCAAGTGAAGACAAATTTATTTGTATAACACTAATCACAATAGACAATTTCTTAAAGCAACTTTATTCCAGGCCAATAACCCCTGTTGAACAAGTCGAGGGTAACAGTAGCAAGGAATACTTACTTAAAATAACTAGAGGAAATCTTGAGCGGAACCAGGCCAAGTTGAGGAATTCACAAAAAATAATAGAAACACAATAATAAATTGAACAAAATGTATGGCACATTTTGTAGTTATTCTTTATTCAGTCCAGTCTGTCATATTGCCAATAGTAAATAAGTAACATCTCCAACAAAAAAAGAGGTTTGAGCCCACAAACTAGTGTTCTGCTCTGACTGAAAACATGTTTTTTTTTAGCCCAAACCGTGACATCACCTGTGGGAGTGTAAAGGTTTCAATTTATGAGCGAAGCAGCGAGGCTGCGGTTACGCTGCTTCCTATGATGCTTTTATTTTTTAAAGTTCATGTTATCAAATTTTGATCCAATTTGCTGCTGATATTTTAAGAGTGATAAAGTGTGTGATAGGAGGCAGTAAGTGACCCAGAGAGTCGTTTAATGTGAAACAGAAAGCATAACATGATGATTGTACTAAAACATGAATTTCAGGAGTACAGAGTGATTATGAGCCATTGTAAAAAAAAAACAGAAATGTCATGATTCTGTCTCCTACATTTCATGTTACACTTTTTGACTCTCCAGAGATGCAGATTTTGAAACTCGAAGTGCATGATCAGACACTAAGTAAATCCAGATAATAGTATTGCCCTTGGCTTGCTCAACAGGGAGGGAGAGGGAGGCAGGGGGGGGGGGGGGTTTGGTCTGGTGGTCCTAAACTCTGTAAAGCTGCTTTGTGACAA
>JAYDZG010000012.1:9427462-9437800 GCA_034509265.1 Microcambeva bendego
CGATCTCCTTCCTGCAGGATGGTGACCAGGTCACTACGGGATGCTGGTGGAGGAAAACGTGTCCTGATGTTTCCTCAATAATATTAAGATCTGGTGACCGTGCAGGCCATGGGAGATGTTCACCTTCACTCTCATGTTCATCAAAGCAACCTTTCACCAGTCCAAGCTTCCTCTCGCGTCCACAGTCAATCCTGTCGGATGCGTTTCGTCCTTCTCGGTGGTAGGCTGACGTTATCCTGGATACCGTGGCTCTTGATACATCTCAAATACTTGGCAAGACGTGCACCAACATAACGTTGCAATATTTTGAGCAGAACTTTGCTCTTACCCTGCTAACTGAACCTTCACGCTCTGCTCTTACTGGTGCAATGGGCAGTTAATGAAGATTGTTCACCAGGCTGGTCACATTTAGCCATGAAACCTCCCACACTAAAAGGACAGGTGTTTCAGTTTCATTTCATATATGTGTGTGTGTGTGTGTGTGTGTGTGTACAGTCCGTGAGTATTTAAAACTTTTTTGACGCTTAGATGTTAAGGCCAAAATGCTAAACGATAGATGAATATTCTACAATGTTAATCCTACAGGATAATCTCACCATGTTCCTGAGAGGCTGTGAGGACCTCGGGCTCAAGGGTTCTCAGCTGTTTGACCCGGGAGACCTGCAGGACACGTCCGTACGTGCCGCCCTGACGTACGTTAGATTTACGTTACGAAAGCTCTCGCGTTGGTTCGGTGGAGCCCCCAGGTTACAAGAACAAGGTTGATGTGGAAAAAGTAATTGCCCCCCCCCTTCCTTCTCCGTTTTGTTTTGCAGGGGGTCGGACTGCAGCCGGAAGCTGAAGAACGTAAGTTGTGGCGGAAGTATGTGGACACTTTAGTGTGTGTTATTATTATTATTATTTGTATTTTCTGTGTCCAGGTGCTGATCACCATCTACTGGCTTGGAAAAGCCGCCGGTGTCTGTGAGGCGTACGCCGGTCCAACTCTCGACCTCAAGGAGTTCGAAGGTCTTCTGTCCATGACCAGAAAGGTAGAAGATTATGATAGTCACTGACTCATAAAATTATGCTTTTAAGCTTCATCGTTTTTGACCTCCTGCATGTTTTCTTTCTTTCTCTCGTGTTCGAAGGTCCGAGACAGCGGCTGCGTAGACAACTGGGAGTCGGAGCCTTCTGATTCGCTGTCGCCTCCTAGACGCCAGTGGGAGGATTCGTTCGACGCTCTGGACTCGCTCGGCTCACTCACACAGTGCGTCTCACCCACCGACGCCTTCGATCCAGCCAGTAATGATGGTGAGTACGGAGTACAAAAGTGTAGTATGCAGTATGCAGTCTAATATGTAGTAGAAAATATATACTGAGTGCAGTATGCAGTATGTACTGAGTGTAGTATGCATTATATATTGAGTGTATGTAGTATGCAGTATGTAGTATGTGGTATGTACTTTGTATGCAGTATGTATCGAGTGAAAGTAGTATGCAGTATGTACTGAGTGTAGTATGTAGTATGCAGTGCGTACTGTGTGGATTATGTTGTATGTGGATCGAGTGAAAGTAGTATGCAGTATGTACTATGCAGTATTTACCGAGCGTATGTAGTTTGCAGTATGTACCAAGTGTATGTAGTATGCAGTATGTACCGAGTGTATGTAGTATGCAGTATGTACCGAGTTTAGTATGTAGTATGCAGTATGTGCTGAGTGCTTGTATTATGCAGTATATACCCAGTGTATGGATTATGCAGTATGTACCAAGTGTATGAAGTATGTACTTGGTTTATGTAGTATGTATGTAGGGTGTATGTAGTATGCGGTATGTACTGAGAGTATCTAGTATTCAGTATGCATTATGAGCTGAGTGTATGTAGTATGCAGTATATACTAGGTCTATATGCCGTATAGAAAGTCTAACACACACACACACACACACACACACACACACACACACACACAGGTCCTTCTTTCATTTTGAATAGGTTCAGCGCTGTAACAGTCTCGGATGTTTATCAGTGTGTTATTTGTGTGTGTGTTGAGTGAACAGACTCGTCTCAATCTAGTCCCAACCGGCCCCCTATTATCAGGATTTTACAGGATCTGGCACGCCGTTAGGCCAAAAGTACTTGGACACCCGGCCCGAGCACGCAGTGATAATCTTATTATCAGTTTACTTGTTCAGGTGCTGTGGGGACCTGGATTAGGTCCCAGTAAGGCTCTCGGCAGGAGTGTAGGAGCGACCCGCGAAGCTCAGTTTGTTTCTCCTGGCTCCTATACCTCCTAATTTCGTCTCACTCCGTTCTAGACGAAGGCGGCGAGCCCCGGATGCCGGATGTCTTGAAGGACGACATGTCGGCCCGGCGCGTCTCCTGCAAGGAGCCTCGCGCCGCCCTGCCGTTCAACCAGTACCTCCCCAACAAGAGCAACCAGACCACTTACCTCCCGGCCCCACTGAGGAAGAGGAGGAGCGAGCGCGACGAGGAGGCGCACAGTGGCAGCGGCTCCGCCTCCCCGATCAGGTACGAGTGACTGAACGCTCCCGAAGGGGCGTACGCTGGGTACACCATACCGACACCGTCCTGAGCGGTCATGGGCTTAGCAATGTCGTCTACTGTTCACGTATGTGGTCAGCGCATCCAGCAAGGCATCAAAAGCCTGGACGGTCGTGGGAGGGCCGGAGCCCGAGCCGGACGAGGCGGCGCAGGACAGGATGAGAAAGCTAGCGAAGGCGGGTATCAAAGTGCTGCCTGCCTTGGCACGGTATAACAGGTCAGGATGACGTTTCGACCGGCACTAATGGCATGGGCTCGCGGACCCTAGTGTGGACACGCATGGTTTTCCTGGTTTGCTAGTACAGACTAATTAGGATTCGAACTCTCAATCTTGGTGTCAGTGGGCAAGCATGATTTTGTTCTGGGCCACTTGCTGGCATGTAACTTTTTATTTTAACCATAGCTGAAGCAGTACAAACGTTTGGAATTCTACAAATGTGCCATCAATAGGTAGGTCCTTAAATGTTCTAATGCCCAACTAAGCTAAAATTGGGTAAGACCGTAGCACAAAGATTCCTGAATCTCCGTAAAAGTTACTTCCACAATGAAGAACATAGCACTGGGGTAAGAAAAGCAGTATACACTAGAGTAAGTAAAGGAATTTAGGAAGAACGTTAATTTCGATAGGATTAATATGGAATATTGACTATCAAGTCGAGTCAGTGGGGTGAAATTTGCCTTGAAGAGATTCCCAACATCACCAATCACTTGGATTTTGCTGCATGAGACGGTTCTAAAACTGCCAACGGTTCACCCAGGTTTGTAGCGGAGCCTGGATCCAACAAATGACTCTTCAGTGGACTAAAAACCATTGAGATCTGCCTTTAAGTCAGTCGGCCTTAAGTCGTTATTAATATTGACGGTATTTGTCGTGATTCCTAGAGCTGTTTGAATTCAGTACCTAGTGGTTAAAATACTGGACCAGTAATCCGAAGCCCCACAACTGCCAGGTTGCCGCCGTTGGACCCTTGAGCAAAGCTTTTTACCCTCAATGGCTCAGATTGTATACTGTAACTGTACTGTAAGTCGCGTTGGATTAAGGCATCGGCTAAATTCTAAAAATGCAAATGTGAATCTGATGAGGCAGTAGAATGACTTTACTTTGCTAGTCTTCCCAAAGTCTGTTGTTCGTTTATATCTGAAATATGACAACTGTGTAATAAATCATTCTATTGTCCACTCGAACATTAATCTACCTGAGTGAAAGTATGATGTATGTGAGAGAAGTAAAGTCAAAAATCCCCACCCACCATCCGACTAGCACAAGCCCCCTCATAGGCGCTTTCCTAAGCCTGTAACGCTATGAGAGGAAATGGACATATTAATCATATATATTTATCCAAAATGTACACAACAATATTATTGACAACTTTAAATAGACAGCCACCGAATAACATGACGCTACACAATAAAGAATTTTAAAATACAGTCCCTGAGTAACTCGTATGTCCCCGCCACAGCTTCCTTTGCGTCCTCACATCTCATCACGGTTATTTTATTATTAAAAATTATTTGCATACTATTATTAAGAATAATTATTACTGCATTATTATGCATCTGTGTGTTTGAGATGCTCGGATTGCGTACTAGATGAGTTGTGCCAGCGGCGATGATCTTTTTTGTCTTGGGCTGATCGGTCTAACCCTGGATGAACTATCAGGAACTTTGTATGAGTGATTAGTTTAGAACTACTAATTTTGCGCCGTTATATGTCCTGTGGTGGAGCTGCCCAATCTGTCAGGAAGGCACCGTGGATCCAAGCTCAACCATGCGACTGTCAAATGGCTTGAGATGTAATTCTTGTGGAGTCGATATAGCCTCATTGAATTGAGATAAATCAGACCATCTGAAGGTCAGCACTTGACCATGGTTGTGGTGTGATGGGTGATCAGTGCATGCCAGCATTAGTGTGCACTTGCTCGCATGTACGTTTGGATGGAGTCAGTTCTATCATACTGGAGATGTTTCAGCCTTTAGATGTCCTAACGGAGTGTGTGAATTAAACTGGATGCGCCTTGCGAGTTTGGAACTACCAACCTGGCCCAACACCAGACAACACACTCCCTCATCTTCTGACCTCGACTTCTCCCAGTCCAAAGGTGATCGAGGAGGAGCCCGAACAGTTCAAGTCCCCATCTCCTGACATCATTCTCCGCCGGGACAATGACTTTCTCCGGGCCGACCAGGCCCACGAGTGGGACGGCGGTGACGATGACGGCACGGACCAGGACGCAGACCAGAAGGTACCAGATATCCAAAAGGATGACCTGGCCTCAAGGAGGGCGCACATGAACCAGCCGAGACCGAGCGGCGGCGTTCACCGGTTCCTACCGAGTTCTTGCAGTGAGAAGGACCGCGAGCGCTGGGAGGGCATCAGGCAGGCTTCCCAACATGCTCTGCTGGAGTCCGCGGAGAAGATAAGGCAGGAACAGAGGTGTGTGGAAGGGGAATTTGCATGGGGGAAAGACAATCACTGGCAGATTATGGTAGAGCCAGACGCTGGAGACAAAACGTCAATCATTTGCACCTCGATGCACTCTCCGACAGCCATATTTGGCAAGGCAGAAGGGCATGATTTTGTATCTGAGCCCCTATCTGAGCACCATGGCTGGTGGTCTTGGAGAAGAAGAAACGATGGCAACTATGTTAGGGAGAAATGGCAAGGAATAGAAAGCCTCCCACCTGGAGCAGATCAGTCGACCGTCAGCTCCCTATGCCGGCCATATTCGGCAAAGCAGAAGGGCATGATTCTGTTAGCAAGTTCCCTAGCTTGATAGGTCAGCAAGTGGTTTCCTGCTACTACGAACTATAACTATGAACTATAGTGTCAAGTAGATCTAGAACACGTTGGTTGCCAGAGATTGTTCTTTTACTCCTGATGGTCGTCTTTCATGCGTTTCTATTTTTCCCTTAAACCTTTCTTGTGCCTGGGTGTGTGCCCCACAGCAGCGAAACTGTTGACTCCACCACCAAGGTGTCCATCATAACTCGTAAGGACAACCCATTCCTAAACCCCTTCCGAGCGAAGCGCGAAACCGATGACGAGGAGGAAGAGGAAGAGGAAGAGAAGAAAGGTGGGCAAAGGCTTGTCCCGAACCTGAAAACCGACGACCTGGCCAGGAGGAGGTCCCAGGGCAGGTCTAACCTTCAGAAGGATCCACGGCAGATGCTGACGCAGACGAGCATGACGGAGTCCGACCTCAAGAAGTGGCAGAGGCTTTCCATGAGCACGGAAGACAGGTGCCTTGAGACGGGCATGATGGAAAAAGTGGGCTTAGATATGTTGGGCCACCAAAAGGAGACTGGTCTGGGCTCCGGCCAGCCCAGTGTAGAACCTGTGCTCTCTGACTGAGAAGTAAAACAGGCAGAATAGGGCTTGGCCTTGTCTTGCCCTCTAGATGGCATCTTATGTGGCCTTGCAGGTGACATTTTTATTGGTGCATGTTTTGATATGCTAATCAGTGACAAAAGAAAATGGCTGTGGCATTCAAGTTGAAGACACCAATTTCACTACCCTGATATATGTCAAGAGTTTGAGCAAGTCTCCTGAAGTTCTCCTGGGGAACTTGGCAAATTATGTATTTTTGCCTCTGCTCGGCTCTCACCTACACAAAGCAAGTTCTGCTCATGATCTGTAACTAGCTGTCACTGATGCTTAGTTTTCTCTGGCAAGAACAGGCTCAACCAACGGTTAAATAATGATATTGCATTAGCTTGTTCTTTTAGCTTTCGCGATGAGGATTTAATAGGGTAGGTTAAGTCGAACCACCCCCCTGGCTTAGATATTCTTATAATGACCATTTCTGCACCACATCAACATATCTTACTGGAACTGGAGGAGTGCCTTCAAATACCCATATTCTCGAAGGACGTTCCCTGGTCAGACTTGCAGACCCGTCCGGCTCTTCTGACTGGCCAGTATTTACTCTGGAACCCCTAACAAGGTCTCGTTTCTTCACTGTGTTCCGTAGTGAGTTCTCACCAGTCGAGGTGTCGATCGACGCCTCCCTTTCCCCCGAGAAACACAGAGACCGGCCGGACCGCCGCGATGACCGGGAAGAGACGAACGTGGGAGCCTGTGCCGCCTTACCCGATATTCAAAAGGACGACCTGGCTAGGAGGCGGGGCCGGAGTCTGCCCCGCCCACGACAGGGGCCCCAGCAGTTGTTGGCTCAGGCAGCCATTACCCTGTCAGACCTGGAGAAGTGGCAGAAGCTGCAGATGAGCGTTCAGCCCAGGTGCTCTCCTGGTTTTAGCTCTCCAGCAGGCATATGAAAACATCTAGGCTTGTAGCCCATTGCTAACGTGTGTGTAGAACCACAAGCTCATCGAGTCCTACACAGCCCTTGTGGGAAGCCTACGAGATGAAGCTCATGGTTAAAGGTTATAGGTGTCTACAAACTTATAGCAGTCACATTGGACCTAGTGAAGGAACTTCAGTACCTAAGCGGCCAACAAATGAACACTGCAGTGTTACGTTGTTCTGTTGGTATTGTCATTTTGGATCTGCCTGGATGGATGTTGCTTAGAAAGCCGGCTCTAGAGCCTCCACTAGCAGGAAGGACCGACGTAGTAGGCACTATCGCTCGGGTGAAGCTATTGCTATTGCTTTCCTTAGTCAGACATACCCAGACTTGGTGCTTGACCATCCAGCCCAGAGGGGATTGGTCTTGTGTATGCAGAAGGCACTTTCCATTATTCACAGTCAAGAAGCTAGCGATCTGCGCTAGTGTCCATCGATGGTCCAACTCTCATGTCGGAAGGAAACCAGACGTCGTATGAACGTCGTGCATTAGCATTTCAGGAGGTTGGAGTATACGGAGGATAGCTGGATGTCTGTGGCAGTTTGACGGTAGCTCACTTGAAGATAGCCTCGAGATCCTTCGGTAGATTGGTAGTTGTTCGGCGCGACAACACGTTTAGCATCAGAAAGCTATTAGCTGTGATTCCTAGTCTTTGGTTAGCATCAAAATGCTAGCTGCGTCCGATTCCTAGTTGGTATTTAGCATCAGAGAGCTTTTAGCTAGTGATTCCCATTTGTGATTTACTATCAGAAAAATATTAACCAGTGAGTTCCAGTAGCTGTTTAGCATCGGAAACATTTTTCTAGTGTTTTCCAGTTGTTATTTAATGTCTGAATTATGTTAGCGTGTTCTTTCCAGTTGCCATTAAGCCCCACGAAGCTATTAGCTACTGATTCCCAGTTGTTAATTTGCATCAGGAAAATAACAGGCGGTGATTCCTGCGTGCTATTTTGCGGAAATATATTAGCTACTTATTTAGCATCCGAAAACTGTTAGCTAGTGATCATCGGTTGTTATTTAGAACCACGAACACATAAGCTAGTAACCCCCAGTTCTTATTTAGCATCAGAAAGCTATCAGCTTGTTATCCCCGGTCGTTATTTGCTATTCTAGTCACTAGCGAAATAGCATTTGAGCGTTATTAGCTAGTGATTCCCACTGGCTACTAAGCATTAGAAAGCTCTTAGCGAGTGGAATTTTAGTCGCTAGTGATGTGCTATATAGCATCAAGTCATTATTAGCTTAGCACTTGAAAGCTCTTAGTCGCTAGTGCTCATTAGCTATACTCGCGTCCCCATATTTCTCGAACCCCTCGTGTGTGACCTGATGTGTTTACGCTGTGCCGGTGTTCAGGGACTCACCCCCTCTCTGTCAGTCCTGCCTCGCCGCCTCCTCGGCAACGGTTGCCGCCAGCAACCCACCCCGGCGCCCACAGCATCGGCGCGTCGTCACGTTCGGGGCCGTGACGGAGATGGAGGGTCCCCGGCAGGCCGAGGAGGAGGAGGAGGACGAGGAGGAGGAGGCGAGGACGCTGCGGCGCCTCCTCTTCACCGAGAGGGAGGAGTACGCAAACACACACACACACACACACACACACACAGTGTGTACAGGAAGTGGCAGCTGCATGCATTTCTCAGAGCAGGAAGAACCACGATAGGCGCTGACCAATCGGAACAGAGCGCAGGTGGGCGTGGTTCTAGTCACGTGGACAACAGGAAGTTAACGTTCGAGTTCATCTATTAGCAAACGCTCTTCTAGGCGCTAGCGATGTCGCTCCGTTTATATCATTTCTGGCATCGGGAGGCGTTTTCCTGTAATCGTGTTTAGCTAATAGCTTTCTCGTGATGAATAGCATAACATTTCTAGTTATTCCCGCTAGCGATTTTGCACTGTTCAGTTGATATTAGCGTGCGATTCCCGCTTGTTAGCGACGTTGCACTATTTGTCGGGTCATGAAGCTATTAGCTTGTGATTTCTAGTCCATAGCGGTGTTGTGCTGTTAGCTAATGAGTCTCGGTGGCCGTTTTGCACCAGAAGCTATTAGCTTGTGATTTCTAGTTGCCAATGGTCTTGCATATTTTGCTGCCAAGAGGTATTAGCTAGTAATTCCCAGTGTTTAGCTACTCGCTTTTTCATTATATATAGCCCAACATTGCTAGTTATTCCCAGTTCTGCCCATCGGGATGCTATTAGCTAGTGATTCCCTGTTGTTATTTAACACCAGAAAGCGGTTAGCTAATAATTTGTAGTTGCTAGCGAGCTTGTGCTATTTAGCATCATGAAGCAGTGATTCATGTTATATCAGAAGGCTAATAACGTTTAGTTGCTAGCGATGCTGCACGCTTTGACATGAAAAAGCTTAGCTAGTGATTCTAGCGATGTTGTGCTATTTACCATCAGAATGCTGTTAGCCAGTGAAGCGACTTAATACGGATGCAAAATTTCTGAAATAATCATTTTTAAAGTAAAACCACCAACATACGTAGAGTTGCAGTTACTATTTAATACCAGAAATCGTACAGCCGAGACGATCACTCCCCCCTACACACCTTTACACACCTTTAAATACCTTTACACACCGTTACACACCTTTACACACCGTTACACACCTTTACACGCCTTTACACGCCTTTACACACCTTTACACGCCTTTAAACACCTTTACACGCCGTTACACGCCTTTACACACCTTTAAACGCCTTTAAACACCTTTACACGCCGTTACACGCCTTTACACGCCTTTAAACACCGTTACACGCCGTTACACGCCTTTACACGCCTTTACACGCCTTTACACGCCGTTACACGCCGTTACACGCCTTTACACGCCTTTAAACACCTTTACACACCGTTACACACCTTTACACGCCTTTAAACACCTTTACACGCCGTTACACGCCTTTACACACCTTTAAACGCCTTTAAACACCTTTACACGCCGTTACACGCCTTTACACGCCTTTAAACACCGTTACACGCCGTTACACGCCTTTACACGCCTTTACACGCCTTTAAACACCTTTACACGCCGTTACACGCCTTTACACGCCTTTAAACGCCTTTACACGCCTTTAAACGCCTTTACACACCGTTACACACCTTTACACGCCTTTACACGCCTTTACACACCGTTACACACCGTTACACACCGTTACACACCGTTACACACCGTTACACACCTTTACACACCGTTAAACACCTTTACACACC
This sequence comes from Microcambeva bendego, assembly GCA_034509265.1. NCBI lineage: Eukaryota > Metazoa > Chordata > Actinopteri > Siluriformes > Trichomycteridae > Microcambeva > Microcambeva bendego. Next base: position 9,437,522 of record JAYDZG010000012.1, read on the forward strand.
TTTAAACACCTTTACACGCCTTTACACGCCTTTACACGCCTTTACACGCCTGTACACGCCTTTAAACGCCGTTACACGCCTTTAAACGACGTTACACGCCTTTACACGCCTTTAAACGCCTTTACACACCTTTACACACCTTTACACGCCTTTAAACGCCTTTACACGCCTTTAAACGCCTTTACACGCCGTTACACACCTTTAAACGCCGTTACACGCCGTTACACGCCTTTAAACGCAGTTAAACACCGTTACACGCCTTTACACACCTTTAAACGC
>JAYDZG010000012.1:9869724-9882668 GCA_034509265.1 Microcambeva bendego
TATATGATGATGATTATTATCCGTTTAGTCACAGCCGACTCTCGGTCACTCGGTGGATCATCGTGAAGTATTTCTGCAATAATAGCGGAGTAGTTCGCCATCGCTTTCTCCACCCCTCCCTATTTATCCGGGCTTGGGACCGGCGTGCGGCTGTCTCCAGTTACGCGGCTGCGTAAACCTACAGGACGATTCAGCGCTGTGTATTAAAAACAATAGTTTAGCGTCACGACTACTTTTAACAAATAGATAAGTTTAAGAAAACGTAATAAACACTCAGGATTGACATTTATTAGCCACGAAACGCTCGTAAACGTCACAGCTAATTTGGAGCACATTGATGCTCAGGACGAATCGACAGAACACCCTGTATCAGAACTAATCTGAGCTAAATCGTCCATTACTATATCTACACGAAACACAAAATAGTCTTTTTTTTATTTTTTATACAAGTTATTTCGAGTTAAGTGCAATGTAGCAACATGCTAATGCTAACCGGGCAGTAGTAGTAGTAGTAGTAGTACAAACGATCTTAACTAATGAATGTAAAAATAAAAAAAAGCCGAATTAAATGTATGAATCATTAAAAAAATGAATTATCATGACAGAAATATATATTTTTTTTACTTGTTTATTTATTTTTACTTATGTTCGTACTTCCATTCATTCAAATCTGCATTAGTGCCGCTAGGTGGCGCCAAAGGGATTATTTCTCTTTTTCTCTCTCTCTCAAAGTCCCTCAGACCGTCACAAGTCTCGTTTTTTTTTTACTGTCAAGAACCGAATTTATCTATATTTTATATATTTTTATATATTATATTCATGGCGTGTACCTTATATGTACCCGCAATTTGCTCTCGCGATGAAATAAAAGATGTAAATATGATATAAATATGCTACGCTGTCTCCCTCTGCTGGTAGACCCAGTAAACTACACATGAATGAAAAGAGAATAAAACGTTTTAAACAAGTGCCTAAAAGGATTAAAAGATGTAAAAGAGAGACGATTGAATGATTCTTTTATCGTTTCTGTCACAGCCGAACAACGTGTGTGTGTGTGTGAGTTTATTCTTTTGATAAAACGTCTTTATCCTATCCATAAAGGACAAAGAACAGGGCAAGAGTGTGGTAGTGGTGGGGAGCTGGAATCTCCACGAGCACTTGGATTGGTCAAAGAAGAACGTGGCTCGCAGCTATCAGCTGAAAGACGACGGAGTGCAGAAAGTCAAGTACGTCCACGTGTGTGTGTGTGTGTGTGTGCGCGCATGTGTTCTCATCACGTCCGAACCTTCCGTCAGGGTGGTGTCGCACTTCTACGGCCACGGAAACATCTGTGACCTGACGGGGAAGCCCAGACAGGTCGTCGTGAAGCTCAAGTGAGTGATCCGGGCGACTGTTTCAGTGCCCGCCGAGTCCCGTAACGGAGCCGGATTCCCTCTCTGTGCTCTCAGGTGTAAAGAATCGGAGTCTCCTCACGCCGTGGTGGTCTACCTGCTGGAGCCTCAGACCTGCCAGTACGTCCTCGGGGTACGAGCTTCCGTCCCTCCCTTGAGCGCTTTATTAGGAACGGGACACGCCAGAGCTGAGATTTTTTTTGTTCCCTTTCAGGTCGAGTCTCCGGTGATCTGTAGGATTTTAGACACGGCAGACGAGAACGGTCTGCTCTCGCTGCCCAGGTAGAGATGCCCAGACCCAGATCTTACAGGACGAGAAGACCAGAGAACGCCTCACCGATCCTCCTTCCAGCCCTGATCATCTTTTTTTTATTTTTAGTTATTCCAGTCATTTCTCCGACACGTGGTAATGACGAACGCACGGCACGCGCAGTCCTATGTAAATATAATTATTATTCTTTTAGAACTTCTTCAAGTTTTGTCTCATAATGAGTTATTTAGTCGATAAAAAGTTCTGGAATTGTCACGAACGGAGATCATTGAAGGTGCAAATCATGTCTTAGTATCTCTATGAAGCTCATCAAACACCATTTCCGAGAAAACGTATGTGAAATGCAATAAAAAGAAAGAACCTGTGATGTTTTTATTCTCTTTTGAACTTTTAAGTGGCCAAATAAGTGTGTTGGTGTTCAGTCTTGCACTAAGAAACTTTCCCCCGCGTTGTTTAAAACGACATGGAATCGAAGACAAATTAAGCTTCCTTTCTTATCGGAAAAACATAAGGACGACAAACGATTTGTAATCTTTTTATTCGTTTCAATGATCAGTGTGCTTCTATTTTAAAAAATGCGAGTTTTTTGACGAAAGGAATGTAGCGGCGGTGCCCCCTGCTGTTTACAGTGAGTATCGATTCTTTCCGAAGCGTCTCGATCTCGCCTGGAGTCGGGGACGCGACGGTGAGCCACGCCCATCATGGACCCGATCATGATGACGGTGCATTTGAACCCGACTTGTTCGTTCGTGTGTCACAAATACGTCAAATCGTGTTGTCTATAAGAACCGAATCGTCCACGAAGGATGAGAAGGATCTCGGTACTTCACACTGACGGCACCGGGATGTGGTGAGCGGAGGTGCTGTCAAAGTCCTGGAGCGCCTCCTGGTGGATGTGATAGTGCATGGCGACGTAGCACTTGGTGTAGCTTGCGTTCCGAGAGTGCACGGCTCGGATGCCGTTGGGCGAGCTGGCGTCGGGTGACGGGCTGCTGTTGTAGATGCTGTAGTAGGGCTCGATGCGGGTGTTGATGGGTGTGGACGTGCTGGGGGGGCGGGATTTGTGTCTGGCGGCGGCGGCGGCGTCCTGAGAGAGGCTCGGCCCACACGCCTGGTCCACCAGCTTCCTCTGCGGCTTGGGCGACAGCGCATAGGCCGAGTTGGTGTCGTGGTGCGAGGACTTGTTGCGGTTGACGTCCAGGCTGCCCTTGCCCATGGCGTGGAGGCGGGTCTTGTGCTTGCAGAAGAGGAAGCTGAGCGCCAGCCACTGGAGGCAGCGGAGGACGCGGCGGCGGAGCCCGGCGCTGTTCCGCGAGTACACGAACGGGTTTATTCCGGACTTCAGGAAGATCAAAGCGAATCCACACAGCTCGAACTGGTGGTGCACGAAGGTGCTCGCGGGGGACAGGACGTCCTGCGTCAGGGCCACCCCCATTGGCAGACAGCACAGAAGTACGGAGATCACTATAACCACACAGGTCACTACGGCCTTGGAGTCCTTGGTGGTGAAGAAATTAGCCGTGGAGACCATCCGGCAGCAGGCCACACCCGCGCCGGGCCCCGGGACCAGAGGCCGAGCGCTTCTCTTCACAAACGGGTGTGTCTGCACGTGCTGAAGCTTGTTGTATGTCTGGTTCTGGTAGAGCGACGGCATCTGGACGGCGCACTGTATGCCCTCGAACCCGGTGGCAATAAAAGTGGGCGGGGCGGCCGCCGGGCGCGACGCGTTCACCATGATGACGGAACACTTGCGCATCATGGCGTTCTTTCTCAGTGTCTGCGCGATCATCAGGTAGGCCATGGCGACCACGCCCACGCAGAAAGCGAAATCGGCCAGGTAGACGTACAGGACCACCTTGGCCCGGCTCCCGTCAAGGCCGAAGTGAGGCAGGCAGAGGCCGGTGTGCCGCGGATACGCTCGCAGGGTCACCAGGACCGCCAGGGTGAAGCTGGAAGTCCAGAGCAGAGCAGTGAGGGCCAAGGTGCAGAGGAACGAAGAAGTCTGGTTGGGCTGCTGGCCGAGAACCATCCTCAACCGGTGAAGAGCGATGACGGCCACCGTCTCCAGGGACATTATGATGAAGCCTGAGCTGGTGAGGTGAAAGGCAAAGCAGAAACCCCGGGACACCCCGGCCTCGCCGTCCACGACGTCCAGGAAGAGGATGAGCGCGAACATGGGCGCGGTGACGCAGCAGATGAACAGGTCGCAGAAGGAGAGGTTGAGGATCATGAAGTCGAAGTTGGTGCGGAACTTGCGCAGGGCCGGATCGAAGAACGAGAGGAACACCACCAGGTTCCCGTACGAGCCCAGGACGAAGACGAGGAAGAGAAGCAGGGAGCAGGAGGTCAGCGTGGCCGTGTGAACGAAGGCCCGGCCGTCGCTCGCGCCGCCCGGCCCGAGCGTGTCGTTGAAGCCCTGACGTCCGGCGACGTCGTCCGGGTCCGAGGTGCCGTTCATGGTCGGGATCACAGCAGCCTTATTTCATTCCGTCTGTTACATCGGACGTTTTCCTGGAGTACAAATAGATAAGATGTATGGATGAAAGATTCGTATCGAATATTTCGCAAGGATTGTACCTCCTGGTGTACTGAGCCGTCGATGACCTCATGACTAAAATAAACCTGCTGCTTCTAGCTGGCTTCCTGATGACACAATTTGGTTCGTTGCGTTCATTTCACTAATCACAGACAAGTCTGAGCTTGGCCAGTCTTATCACCTAACCCGAAATGTACCGTGATGCCGAATAAACACCAATCGAACACCTGCAACATCATCCATCATCATGTAACACCCATCCGTCCTACCAGAATTGTCTTACCTCGGTCTCCCGCGACGCCCCCGTGCGCCCCATCGATCCAGATGTTTTGTCTAACGGCTGGAATAAATAGATGCATGCACGAGCAATCCAGATGTTGCGCTTCCTACAGACTGTATGCGGCTGCGGTGCCGCGCGCGTGCACAGACAACGAGCGCGCCCCCGCGTCCTCCAGGCTAATTCATTCGTGCGCTTTATTTTTTCTTTCTTTCTTTCTTTTTTTTTTTAAAGAATAGAAAATTTATAGGAATCGCACCGTGCGTGACTATGCGTGATCGAGGTCAAACGCACGAGGGAATTGTGGCGTGAACAGAACGGAGAAAAATGTAATAAATAAGTACATCGAGGGAATACAAAATAAGCGGCTGTGTTCCAAACGCAGTCCGCTAGATTAACAAGTGTACACTATGACGAAGCACACTTCGTAGGGTTGTGTGTTCGGATTGGAACACCGCCCTCCCCGTACTGTATAATCCTCTCTGCTCGCTTTGTGCCGGAACACAAACCGAAAGTGTTTGGGTGTATTTAAAGCAGGTGTTCGGTTGTATTTACTTCGTATTTAACTTTGTATTTACTTTTTTAATTCGGATTATTTTGTTGACGCGTTCGGTCACGCGCGACACTCCGCGAGCCCGGAACATGTCGTGCCCGGTCCATTCATGATTAACAGTTTTGTATCATCATAATCATCATCATCATATTTATCAAATATATTTATTTAAGGCATATTTATCAAATATTTTTAAGGCAACTCTCAAAACGGCCGTGAAATGTAAACCGGATGGGATCAAACGACTACGCGTGAGTGCGCGACTGCGCATGCGTGTCGTCTTCGACATCTTTTTGTGCATTCGGTGTTTTAAAGATGGTTTCATCTCGTGGTTAAAACTAAAAAAACCTTTCAGAAATTATTATCTCATGAAATGTCCCGCGTTTGCGTTAAAAAGGCGTCGGCGTGCACCTCGGAGCCGATTGTGAGTACCGACGTGTGCCGGAAGGTGGTGCTGTTTCGCACCCTGTTGTCCTCCTGTTACGGTCCGGGAGGCAGGTTGAAACTCATTCGTAACAATGTCGGTGGGATCTGCACCACCACCACTACCTCATCAGTCCTTCTCGGGTCAGTAAGGGTGTGTGAACCACTGCTCAGACTGGTGATGTCGGCCGTCATCAAGCAAACCACGAGATTCAGTGATTGTGGTTTATTCACAGGTTCGTTAAACATTGAACGCATTATTAAGTCACACTAAATGTATTTGTACATGCGTTGATCTTCTGAAGAGGTTCAAGACGATCCTTCGTTCGTGCGGACGGATTCGCTTAGTCCTCTGCGGTGATCTAAATAGAAGATATCATGACCTGATCTTTATTTGATCCCCCGCAGGACTGTTCTGTACCGGTCTGGTTGAAAACGGTGTGAGTCTGGGGCTCGGGTCTGGCGTGGTGACTGGAGTGTACGGTCACTTGTTCGAAGAATGCCTGAGTTTTCTCCGCGCTGATGATTGTGGGTGTAGAGTTGACGTGGACTTCGGGACGGTCCAGTCCCTGCTGAGTTTAGTTCACAGCATGATCGCCAGTAAGCCAGGATCCATGCTCAGACCCGATGAAGCTCAACACGTCGCACATCTGATGGTGCGGGCGTTCCTCCGGTCCATCCCGAGCGTTTCATCATCATAGGAGGCTTGCCTGGGAAAGACTTTCATTCTGACCATGGAAGGACAGACGGTGATGAGCTCTATGCTCTTTTCGGGATTATTAATAGATATTCCAGTCCTGGAGTCTCTTCAGAATCTTCGACCCGGTCCGTATAAGGTGGTCTTATTCAGCTCTTTGCTGTCAGGTGATCTCTCAGAAATAGCCGAAGTGCTGGACACTCCAGTAGAAGACAATCCAGAACGCCTGGTCCTGGATCTTCTGTTGAAGCTTGGAGATCGGGTGGTCAGAGACGGCGTGGGTGTGTTCGCGTGTCAGAAGGTGATTCATCCAGTGCTCCAGAACTACCTGAAGGAACACGGCCTGGTGGTCATGGAGAGGCTGGGGCTCGCCCTCATGGAGCCGCTCGCTCGGATGACTGGTACAGATCGTTTCGTCTTTGTGATGAAGAATGAGAACTAGAAGAATCACCTTTTGTGCCGTTCTTGGTCTTTGTGTGTCCCAGGCTCGGTGATCCTAGCGTCGCTCTCAGTCTCGGATGAAGCGTACGGGCGTGTCTTAGGACTCCACCTTCGCTGCTGGGGGTCTAAAAAGCTTTTACAGCTGATCCCTCACCGGGAGGTGCCATTCAGCACTGTGGTTCTCTGTCACAGGAGCAAAACTATGCTGGAGGAACTCAAGGTGACCTTCAGTACACTCACTGAGGAACATGAGATGTGTTACGGTTACTGATAAAATGCTTGGCCCGTGACGAGGTGAATTTTTTGCACAGGTGACGTGTCAGAGAGCAGAAGATGTCTTGAGACTCACTCTTCAGGAACCGTACGCCCTGTTGGGAGGAGGCTGTACGGAGACGCTGCTGTTGGCTCATGTTAAACGCGTGGTACGTTGGCTTCATCCTGATCTGATATCTGGTAGTGTTTCAATAACGTGTGTTCTGTTCTATTCATAGAGTGACCTGAAGGCTGCAGAAGTGTCCTTCGCTCTGAAGTGCTCGCGGTCCGAGTTCTTCCTCTGTGCCGAGGCATTTTACCGCTCCCTGCAGTCTGTGGTTCTTTCTTTAGATCATGTTGGACAACATTTACTCATGGACGTGTGCCACAGAGCAGACATGCCTTCCCACCACCGTGGCGTACTGAAGGAAAGTTCAGACCAGGACGAGATCATTTTGAATAGTCCGTTTAAGCTCATCGACTCTCCAGCAAGACCGTTGGACTCGTTCAGCGCTAAGCTAAATGCCCTGCAGGTTGCCGTGGAGACGGCGAACCTCATCCTGGATGTGAAATACATCATCACCGATATGAACTGATTTCACTTTGGACCATCTGTATTGTATTTATTTAAAAATTAAAATCTGTCAAGGGCAACCCAGTATTGTTTCATTCTTTACACAAATTCCTTTATGCATTGCTTCCCTTAAGATACGGAATCGTCCCTTTAATTTGACAATTAAATATGGCAATTAAATATTGCATCCCGTATTTAAGCATTACGGAACGTGACTTCCGTAATGCTTGCGCTGTTGCCAGAAGATAGTTCAACCGCTGTCAGTCGACTATTGTGGTTTGATTGTTTAGTATGTTCAGTTTTAAAGTCAAATGAACGATCATTTATTATAATACTATATACACACTCTATTATTAGTGAGGTTTAACTGTAAACGTCCCCGGTTTCAAAGAATCCCTATAGCTTTGCACTTAAAATTATACATTAAATTCTCTGTTTATGTAGTTCTCTATTTTAAAAGTTCATCGTTGCACACACACACACACACACACACACACACCACACAGCAGATTTCACTTACGAGATAATGTGCTCATAGGTAATACAAGCAATTCAAGCTTTAAGATTGATTCATTGTTTTCTCGATTACGCTTTAAACGCAGGCACAAGATAAAACCCCACTGCTTTCTGAGAGGTGGCCACCCAAGCTGTGACCACGGACATATCTGCAGACATTACAGAAATTATTATTATTATTATTATAGAAATATAAACATTGCCATTCATGAATACATGAATATTGAATGTAAAAAGTTCAGCCACCATGCAGTTGAGCTAAGTCTGATCTAATCAGCCCTAACTGACAAATGTGTGAAAGAATTACTGCTTTATTTTTTACAGAAATGTGTCCAAACACTCTTATCATTCAAAGTTATATCACACAACGGGTGCGAGAACACAGAGCCTGCAGTACCCAGCGGTGAACGGCAGGCGTCGCCACTGAGACCGAAACGAAGTTAGATAAAGCAGAACCGGAGCCGAGCGACTCGGGAGTCCGTGGAAGTTGCGTGGAAGTGGATTTTCCACGAAGCGAGGGTTCATTCTGTTCTCCATCTATACACCCCGAAACATTTACCATCGCACTGTCTTACTATCACGATCATCGTCCGTCAGCGCTGTCGCTGTCTTTTGTTGCTACGTGCACTAGCACGGTGGTTTTTTTTCTTCCCCATTTCTTTCTTTCTTTCTTTATTTTTTTAACTCTTCTTGCCAAAACGTTTCTGGACCAAAATAGGCGCCCTGAGCACCAAGATGTCGAACCGAATGGTGTGCAGAGAAGCCAGCCACGCCGGCAGCTGGTACACCGCCTCAGGTACAGCCGGCTACTGTTAGCTTGTTATGCTAACCGTCGAACGGTGTTTTGTTTAAAAATGAAAGTTCGGTGACTTTACTTTCACTTTTTAATCGCTGACATGAACATTTACGTCGAGTCGTCGTTTTAACCGGTCGTCTACGGTGACGTGGAGTTTGCATGTATTTTGAGTCTTCTGTGTGGTCTGAAGGCCTCAGTTCGAGCAGGGATGTGTCTCATTTTCATCTTCGAGTGATTGATAGATGATTTTATACTATTAAACTATTACACTATCAGTGATGTCGTGTGTACTTCGTGAAAACGTCCATTCTTTACGGAAGGCTGAGCTGAATGAGAAGATCTCTTCCATCTGTGGACGTTTCTTGGAGCTGTGATGTCATCAAGCTTCTATTATGAATTATAAAGCAGAATTCTACTCCAATCTGCTTCATTATTAATATTTCTGACGACTTCTGACCGGTACCGGTGTGTGTCAGTAGGTATACAGCGTCTGAAATGAAGATAATTTGACTTGCTGCGAGGTGTGCAGGTCTTCCTTGATTTTTCCGGAGTGTGTCGAGGTCCTGTCAAGGAGATGAAGTCTTCCATTGGGTTTTCCTCTTCACACTGTGTCATTCTAGTTAATCGTGACTGATAGACACTCTTTCGTCGGTTCAACGGCGAGAAAATCGTGATTTATTTGATTTCTGGTCTTTTGTTTGTAGGATCGCAGCTGAACGCTCAGTTGGACGGCTGGTTATCTCAAGCACAAGTTACCGTAGGACCAGCTAGAGCCATTATAGCACCGTATGGAATGCTTCTTTCTCGGATTAATGATAGAAATGCGAACGTCTTCGAGAACCGTCCGTAAGCACTGTGTGTTGTTTTTCCAGACACGCCGGTTACACCTACTGTGGCGCCTGTGCTGCTTACGCCTATAAACAGGTGGACCCCTCGGTGACGTGAGTCTTGATGATCGTCTACACACGTCCGTGCCGCTCCGAACGCCTGATGCTGGGATTTCTGACGCCTTGTTTTGTTTCTTTAGCCGGAGGGTTTTCATTTTAGGACCTTCTCATCATGTACCCCTCTCCAGATGTGCGCTCTCACCCGCCGAGATCTACAGAACACCGTTGTACGATTTAAGGATCGACCAGAAGGGTAAAAATCGGACTCAAAATCTCCATGTGAATGTTATTTCCAGTTATTAAACAGAAATGCGTAGATATTTGTTCTGTATCAGTCAGGTATGTGGGCACCTGAGCAGAGCTTTTCTGAGAATTGCCCTTCAAGAAACTTGGCAAATACTGAGGCTGGACACTGATTGATCGATAGTTGTTTCTGGAGTGTCTTTTGAGTGTCTTTAATTACCAGCTCTAAACTTTTGCACGTCCTTGTTGTCTGAATCGTGGTGTCGTGGGTTCCCAGTGTACGCTGACCTTTGGAAAACGGGCCTGTTCGAAAGGATGAGTTTACAGACCGATGAGGATGAGCACAGCATTGAGATGCACCTGCCTTACACCGCCAAAGCCATGGAGAGGTAACATCCTACCCGGCTCGCATGTTCCGCTGACGCTTATCGATGGTGTACGTACTTAGTGTGGGGTTCATGGTGTTTGTTTTCCAGTTGTAAAGACGAGTTCAGCATTGTTCCTGTACTAGTGGGAGCGTTGAGTGAATCTAAAGAACAGGAGTATGGGAAGCTGCTCAGTAAATACCTGGCTGATCCCTCCAACCTCTTCATTATTTCATCCGATTTCTGCCACTGGGGTGAGCGCACACACACACACACACACACACACACAAGCACTGTCACCTCACATCTAGAAGGTCATAGGTTCCATGTTTATCCGTGAGTGCGTTTGATATAAACATGTTCACTAATGATTCTTGGGTAATGGATATTTGTTTCCTGTCATGATTAAGTTTTCCATCCAACGTTTTGTGAATTTTGAGAAAAAAAGTGTAAACGAATGGAAACCACTGAAGTAGTGCTGGGCAATAAAATGATATGAATATCTATCGCCGGAATAACATTTCCTCGATAGAACGATAAGACGTCGGCGATAACGCTCGATGTAATTAGTTCCAGGCATGTTTTGACCGACGTTCAACCATAGATTTTATAATTATGTCATTCTAATTTATATATAGTATTACATCGTTGTCTCGCCAAACCTACCCTTTGCTACACGTCATGTACTTTACCTCACATATCACCCTCACTTCGCATTTAATGTGACGGATGTATTTACAGATGTGTTTGCATTAACATTATTTACTCGCCAATCGTCTGGCCCCTCCCCTCATGTTACGTCTGAACACATTGATTAGGCTCCACATGTGTCCAACTAAATCTTTGCAAGCGCTGTCTTGGTATCTCGTACAGTAGTACGCTATAGCCACGCTGGAGAGGTGTTTCTCTGTTGGTAAGCAAAGCCAAGTATTTTTAAATAATTTTTCAAAAGATTTTTCATAGTCTGAACTGCTCGTTCAGCTTCACCATTACTCTTTGGGCTACTGGTAATGTGCCTAAACCCATAAGAAGCCTTCAAAGAAGAAAAACTTTGTCCCGAAAGTCTGATATTAGAATCTCAGGAATACCATGATGGGCAAAATCGATTTCAAATGAACAACATCATCAGAAGATCTGGTTTGAGATAACTGCGCAATCTCAACATACCTGGAAAAATAACCAACAAGAAGATAAGTTCTCCCATCCAACGTAAATAAATCTGCTCCAAGCTTTTGCCGTGGTCTTTCCAGGCTTTCTGTTGGCATTAGTGGTTCTTTGTGGTTTCTACGCTCTTGAATACGTTTGGCAATTAAGCACCATTTAATTCACTTGCTGGCTAAGTCCAGGTCACCTCGAGGATTGATGAGCTCTCTCTTTGCACTTCACCACCCCTTGGTGTCCTTCATGAAGCACGAGTAAGCGCATGAGCCTCATCCTGAAACTTCACAGAATTGTTTCCCTGAAAGAAAATCACAGAAATGTTCACTAGTCCATGTAAGACCCAAAGCCTCCTTTTCAATTTGCGCATATCGCTGTTCAGTAGGAGAAGGCGATGGCGAAGCATAAGCTACAGGCTTCCATTCTGGAGAAGAACTCCACCCAGACCATATGATGATGCATCGGCTGAGACTTTAGTTTCTCTATTTGAGTCGTACATTGCCGACACAGGAGGTGAAGAAAATGACTTTATCCACACCCCAGAACAAGCAGTTCTTTTTAGAAAGAAGGTCTCAAAGAGGTTTGTCCATTTCCGCTAGCTGGGGAATTAACTTTGCCAGTTGATTGAACATTCCCAGGAAACTTTCTCATTTCACATTACTTCTTCTTTGGACTGGTTTGATACCTCCAACACCAATGATGTGACCCAAAAAGACCACTGCACTTTTGGAGAGTTCGCATTTGTCCACATTCAAGGTGATACCTGCCTTCTCCAGTCTTCTGTTCTCTTTGATGATGACCCCACACCAATTCATCATCATCAATGTGGCAGACTAGACCGTCTAACCCCTCTGTGATCTCGGCCGTCATACTTTGAACGTGTTCTGGGGTTGAAGCAATGCCAAATGGAAGGCGATTAAAACTAAACGAGTGATAAAAGTTGTGGACTTGGGTGATTCTTTTGTGAGTGGAATCTGCCAGAACCTCATGTTGGCATCCAGTTTGCTGAACATTTTCGCTCCAGCTCGCATTCTGAGGTTTTGTTCCACAGATGGTAGAAAGTAATTTCCCGACATACATATCGATTCATCTTTCGACACATCTTCTCCATCTTTCTTGGGCATAACCACCATACCGGCGCACCCCTCGACACGGCTAATGACTCCTAAAGACTCCATACTTCTGCCTTGACCTTTCCCATCAAAGGTAATGGAATTCTCCTTGGTGTTTTTAGGGAGTATGGCACAGCCTCTGCTTTGAGCTTAATAGCATATGGCTGCTGTACCACCCCAAACCACCACATAGCTTTGGGTAGCTCGTTTTAGCACCTCCATAGTTACGCTATCAACACGAACTACCCAAGTCAAGAGCTACAATGGCTGGTAACGCCAGCAAAGGTGTTTCTTAAATCTTTGACCACATAGATGTTCTCACTGGTCTGTCTGGTTCCTTTCTTTACCTGGAAGCTGATGAATCCTTCCACGTCCAGTGGAATATGTTCTGGATCCAGCAAGGGTTTTTCTGGTTTTTAAAGAGCATGTAGCTGTCTATTGGAAAATTTGTT
>JAYDZG010000013.1:363349-377170 GCA_034509265.1 Microcambeva bendego
CTAATATCTATCTATATCAAATATCTATCTATAATATACTTCATATCTATCTATAATATCTATCTATAATGTATTTAATATCTATATGAAATTGATCCATAATATTGATCTATATTTTTTATATATATATCTATACAATTTATAATTTTAGAGTATATATCTATAATATATATCCATAATATGTATCTATAACATCTATAATATCTATCAAATCAGTAACTACGTGATTTGACGTGCGGTATGGAGCACCTTCAGTAGCTTTTTGAGATGAACTGGAACACCATGAGCCAGGGACTGGAGGAGGGATGCCAGAGCTGGAACCTTATGCTCACGGATGTCCCGAGAAGTTCATGGTGTCCACATACTTATGACCCATATGTATGCTGGGAATAAAATCCCCCCCCCCCCCCGTTACCAAGGTGAAGATCTTAAAATAAGGTTCATCTCGCTCTCTTAAAAACCCTTTATTATGTTTAGGAGAGGAATCATTTTGTAAGGGTTTTCAAACGTTGACTTACATGGAGCTGGTCACCACGGGCGGGGTGGAGGTGGGCAGGCGTGGCGGGGCGAGGGGGTGACATGATGATCAGGCCCAAGGCCTGCGGATGGTGGATTTATTCAGGGCCGCTGACACTCACTCTCTATAGCGCTGATAACAGCAGAGACCCTGGATCCTGCACTCAGCACACCATGATGAATGAAGTGCCGAGCTGTAATTACTTATCGTTTCAGCTTCTTCTCACCCCCATACCTCCTCCTCCTCCTCCTCCTCCTCCTCTTCCTCCTCCTTTCTTTTCTCGGTGATGCAAACACCGCACTTCTGCTTTTACAGGACCGTGAGTGAGTGCACAAATTAATTCACGAGGGTCCGATGGAAAAGCACGAGAAGAAACTTTATTATTATTATTATTATTATTATTATTATGGAAACTTCCACATGAAGAGCGGCCGGTAACTCAAAGGATTTAAGACTCTGATCATCACGCAGTCAGGGATTAAAATAAGAGACCACTTCAAAACACACACACACACACACACACACACACACACACACACACACACACAACAAAACAAGTAAAACTACTTAGACCACTTCAAGATTATCACTTTATTTTAGTTTTCAATTGTGTGTGAGTGACAAAAATAATTAGCGTTGTTTTTTTTCTATAAACTAGAATAAGAAATTGAAATTTGAATAGAATAAAACGACGCCGCTCATCTTTGTCAAACACACAGAAATTGTAAAGTAAAATAAAGTGATAATTTTAAGAGGTTTCTTTTTTTATATATATATAAATTTATATGTACGTTTGTGTATTTTTCTTTTTTTCTTGTAAGAAAAGGAGGTTTGTGGTCTGTTGGTCCTAAGCTCTGTAAAGCTGCTGTGATGACATCTACCGCGTGGTTTCTTGAGTTTTCTTTATCTAGTGTTCTTTAAAATCTCCACACTTTTTAAAACTGTATAATTAAAAAAAAAAACTCCATCGCTCCTTTATATATATATATATATAAATAAACAGGGTTTATTTTTGGTTGCTCATTAGAATGATATTTTTCCTCCTTATAAGCTCAGCTTTGAGGATAAAATGACTCGTGGAAATATCCCCTCACTAACAGGTGCTGGGATGAAGAGATGATCAGTGTTTCTCACCTGGTTGGTGTACATTGCATGGTCTGATCGAACCTTGACCCTGATCAGGTTTATTCATTATTAAATGTGTGTGTGTGTGTGTGTGTGTGTGTTCGTGTTTCATAGCGCGATGACGCACACACGATGGCCAGGAGGGCCTCTATCGCCCCCCGCAGGTGGTGGATAAATCCATTTTTAATGACAGTTGCTTGTTGTAATAATCCTCTCTGCAGCAGGTAGACTACAGCATATGGGCTAACGGGGACAAGCACTCCTCTCACTGTGTGTGTGTGTGTGTGTGTGTGTGTGTGTGTGTGTGTGTGTGTGTGAGTGACAAATCTCTAAACACACACCAGCACATTAGCGATGCCGGGACAATCTTGTGACGTCCCCAACTGACCCACGTAGACCGACGCGCCCAGGTGAGCTCAGGTTCCACTACCACACCAGCGGTGAGATTCTAAACACCTCGGCTCGAACCGTTCAGCTGGGAGAAACGCATTAATCAATAACTATAAAAATTATTTCACCTTAAAAACGACAGTAAATATAAACTAATACATTTTTCGAAGTTAAGACGCCCTTGTGAGAAGAATTTAGTCTTTTATTGAGCACCAAGATGGTCCCGGGTTCGATCCCGAGGTGGGATAATCCGGGTCCTCTCTGTGGGGAGTTTGCATGTTCTCCCGTGCACGTGGGTTTCCTCCGGGTGATCCGGTTTCCGCCCACGGTCCAAAAACCTGCCGCCGGGTTGACCGGAGACTCAAGACAAATGTTGATTCAACCCGAGATGAGAAACACAGACAGATATTGTGTGGGGGTTTGATCATGCCTGGTCTGTGGCCAAAAGTATGTGGACACCACTTCACTTGGTTCAGAACCTTGTGGGAAAAGTTTGGGATATATTCTTTTGTGTGTGTGTGTGTGTGTGTGTGTGTGTGTGTAGGAAGTCGACACTAATCCCTGACCTCAAGCCCGTTCCGACACCTCGGGATGGATTTCTCACAGACACACTCCAGAAATCCTGCACCAAGAGGACGTAAGCGTCCGACCTGGTGTAAAACCTAAAAGTCTGTCGGCGGGCCTCTGATGTGAATGCATTATCACGCACTGGAAGCGTGTTTGTCCTCCCTCAAAAGGATTTTCACACTTCACTAGGTCCCAAATCTCTATAGATCCCCCCCTTATTGAAACTACATCCTGGTGTCCTTTTGTTCCGTCTCCCCCCTCCTCGTCGTCGTCGTCCTCCTCCTCTGAAGAAGAAGAAGAATGATACCGGCTCTCGGAGATGAAATAAAAGACGGACTCTGGACATGGTCTGGTTTAATGGGGTGACAAAATGAATCACAGCTCCTTCAGGTATCCATCACGGCCCCAACTGGTGAGCAGGGATGATTTGTGAAGCACTATATATTGATTACTGGTGTAGTACAAGTGTCGGCTTTAATGTTCGGCGCCAAAAAAAGGGCCGGCTCGGACCTCTGCAGCCCTAACTCTGCTCTGATGGATTTTAATGGTGAAATATTGATTTCTGTCTGGCCAAGGTAACCAGTAGGGGCCAAAGTCATTTGTTGGGTAAAACTGGACGGCCGGGTTGCGGGTCCCGATCGATCATCCTTGGCACGCCGGAGAAGAAGAGAGTCCGAGCGAGATCGCGTAGAACCCAACGCGGCCCGATCCGTCCCCAGGCCGGCGCCGAGACGGAAGGGAGTATGAGCGCCGCGCGGCTCTATCGAGTGCAGACGCTCCGGCAAATTGCGCGCGACGTCTCGGAGAGTCGGAGAGAGAGGGGATGAAGGTGTGGGGAGGAGAGAGCCAACGGAGGCGCCGGAGTGACTGTGTTTTATTTAAACATCCTTCGGGAGACTGCAGGCTCGGGTAATCTGTTGTGTTACAACTCAGTGCGCCTCCGCTCCCCTCCACCCGCCGCCGGAGCCTAATAGGAACCCATCAATCACAATAACCTTCCAATTTGGCCCAGTGTCTCTCCGCTCTTGTCCGCCGCTTAACGGGCTCTAATAACGGCGATAACGTACTCCTAGAACTGCAGATAGCGGCTCGGGGTTCCGGAGGAGAGCCGTCTGCTCCCTTAAGGACGTTTGGGATGCTGTGACCATGTGGGCTGCAAGATTCCACGTGAAATTATTATCCTATTCCACACAAGTGATGCTATTTCACCTTTAATTTACAGCTTCACCTTTTTCTTAACTTCGCCGTTTGTTTGTTAAAATTAAAATACAATTTGCGGTCTGTAGTTTTTTTTTTACTCTTCAGCAGAAGCACTCCGACATCCTGTAGGAAGCTTTAAGGGTTTTAATCCATGCCGACTGTGCCGTGACGATCCATTTAAGCGCCGTCTACGCGTTTGTGGTCATGTTTATTTTATATTTCGCCATCATTGTGAACATGCCGGTCTGAAAGTATTGTTTTTTTTATTCAATTTAAATAATAATTTAAATAATAATAATTCTACTAACATCAATAATAATATAAATGATTGTAATAATAATAATAATAATAACCTATATTTCGCTCAGTGAACTGACCCACTGTGACCCTGACCAGGATTGAGCAGTGGTAAAACAGATGATGAATAAACAACTGCATTGTGTTTCTGTCCTAAGATTTAGAATCCTCCTCATGTGACACACACACACACACACACACACTAGTGAACACTAGGAGGCGGTGAGCAGACGTGCTCGGGGACCAGTTAGGGGTTAGGTGCCTTGCTCAAAGCGGAACTTCAATCGAGACCTGTCGGCTCTGGGAATCGAACCGGTGACCTTCTGATCACAAACCCGGTTCTCTGACCACCAGGCCCCGTATAGATCGTGTCCTGGTGTTCTGATGGTCATGTTGTGACCGTAGTTAGTTCAAGCCCCCGTCACGGGGTGTGTTTTCAGGACGAGGCCGAGCAGATCCTCGAGGAAGGCACGCCGCCCCGTCAGACCCCGGCACACAGCTCGGATCTGGAGCGACTTTGATTCGGATTATCTCGCCGGGCCTAATGATTCTCGCTCCGCTGCTCACCGCGGGCGGCGGCGGTGGAAGGCAGACGGTCTATTAGCATGTCAAGGTCCTGCTGGCGTTCTCGCTCACGTCTCCTCCTCACCTTAAACAATCGTAAATGTCGAGCCGCCTCCCCGACAGAGACCTACGGCGAGAGATAAATCTGAAGTGGCTTGGGTTGTGGCGCGGTAATGAACGTCCGGTGGACCCACACGGTCTAATTAGAACCTTCATCAGCGTGAGCTAAGGTGAGCGTTACTTCCACCAGTGTTGGACTCAACAAGATATTATTAGAGGTTCATAGGGGGGTTTATAAGATATTATTAGAGGTTCATAGAGGGGTTTATAAGATATTATTAGAGGTCGGACGTATACCGGGACACTTCATCAAGAGCCTGTGCTTATTTCCCCTCTTACAAAACCTAAAAAAAACAATTAATTCTTCCCTCAGGGTATGAGAAGTTAATTCAAGGACATGCATGGAGATGAAACACCTCCACTCTCGGAGCAACAGTTTAAGGAAGGACCTTTCCTGTTCCAGCATGACTGCACTGTACAGCTCCATGAGCCCCGATGTCGACCGAACAACGCACTACTGAATGGGCACAAATTCCCACACACAGACACACTTCACGGTCTCGACAGAAGCCCTCTGAGCAGAGCTGAAGCCTTATTTAATGATATGGGGGGGTCACATTTTAGTTCCAGTCGTGTATATCACAGCGGCAGAATTTCAGCTCCCCCACAGTGATACTAATGAAGAGAATTAGACACGAATGTTCATAAGCATCTATTTATAAACCGAAATAAGAGTTGCAGAAAGAATCCCTTGCTTTTGTGTGTGTGTGTGTGTGTGTGTGTGTGTGTGTGTGTGTGTGTGTGATTATTGTCTATATTTATCGTTAACACTGAATGGCCTTGTTCAGGTGTTTAGCTCCACCTGTCACCAGGTTATTGAGGTTTTGCATTTTACTTTAACAGCACTTTGCACGACACGATTGTGCGCAAAATCGTTCAATGGAGTTCTTTTCATTCTTTGATATTTAATTGTTTTGGTGCAAGTCGTGTCCGAATCGTGCCTGATAAACCCTCGACACGTCCTTACTCTCTCTACTTATTATATGCATTAAATCATTGGCTTATCGAACCCTTGGCTCTAAAATAAACGCGTGTGTGAAGTAAAGGAGATTAAATGAGAATAAATACCGTCTTGAGAAATGTTGCGTCTGTTCTGAAATGGACGCCACGTTCGCCTGCGTCGTTTCCTCTGTGTGTCCAGCAGGTGGCGCAACTGGTGCGCCCGATCAGACCAGGCGTGGAGGCTCGGTGGACTGGAAATCCTAAAGGTTTTTCCTTTTTTCACCACCGACCGACCAACCAATAGACAAACATGCAGACAAAAGAAATTAACGAAGCCTGATCAGTTTAGACAAAGCATGCGGCACTTCTGCACAGGCTCCGCACACTGGGTATGCGCAAACGGTGAACATCTCTCTAACTATGTGGTGATGCTGAATAAATCATATTTACAAAAGGCACACGGGGCTTAAGGGGCTCGTTTCCCTCCATCTAAGCACAATGGAGGAGGACACAAACCGAATTTTAACAAATGAGTGAGTTCATTAACACTGACGCAACGTGAGGCAACCAACAAAGTTCCAACATGGCCACATGGTGTGAACAGGAAAACTTGAATTCTGTTTTCCTTAAGCATCCTGTCATCTTATGAAATCTTCCCTTATTGTCAAACAGGACGAGCGACATAAACAGAGAGGAACGGAGAGAAATGATAATAGTATTCCTTACAAGACGCCTCAGAAATGTCTCCAAGTGTAAGCAGACACACCCTCAACAACACATGCACTATTATGCTCACAAAGCTGGTATTTAGAAAACTAAAAACACGAATAAGGAAGATGTGAGGTGTAAGAAACACACATCGAGGACCCATGAGCAGTATCTGATCTAATAAGTCAGTATCTACATCTGACCTTATCTTGGAAAATGAAAGATGCACTTAAAGGGTTCAGTATCAGCAGGTTATTTTAAGAAACTCTAATGGTCATGTAATCATGCACGGCCTGAAGATGATGAAGATGATGATTATGGTTCCATATTATTTGGTTGAGGAAGAGGACGTCTTGACGGGCAGACTGGAGGAATATTTTTCTCCTCGGAGAAGCTCCAACATCTACCACGATCAACTAAAGATGGAAAACGACCTGCATTAAAAGAGATATTAAAATATAAGTACTTAAATGATCATCCGTTGATTGGCGACTCTAAACCAGCCCTCAGTGTGAATAAGAGTGATAAATCTGTGATGGACCGTCTCTTCTGTCCCACCAGAACTGAAGATAAATGAAGGGATGGAAGTCTCTACAGAACGTTCATTCGATAAGTACATCAGTCCGGGATATCTCAATAGCACAAGCTCCAGGACTATAGATGAAATAAAACACGGCTTTGCATGTCGACCATAACACAAACCATGATGAATAATAAAGGTGCATGTTTGGAAGGCATCTTGGATGTTAAAGCCACAAATCTTTTTTTTTTCTGATTTCTTTTTTTTCTGTAAGAAATTAAATTGTCACAATTAATTTTTCTATTTTATTTAACACGACATGAGCGCATCCATCTGTATTTGGTAAAGAATAAAAGAAGCTGCAGGGCTACAATAGTAATCACTGCTCGAGTTAGTGGATCACTCAGCTCACCGGATTTATTTGGTAAAGCCCCCCTGAACGGATGCTCTGAGGAACATAAATCTCACTCATCTTTAATCTCATCATCAAAGTCATTGGAGATCTCCACAGGAACACTTAAACTTCGACTCCAGGACGTCACAGAGCTGAGAGGACGAGCACAACAACAAGAGCCACCAATCCCAATCCTGAGTTAAAATAATAATAAAGAGTACACAAAAATAAAAATAAACACATAAATACACTAATAAATAAATAAATAACCAGCAAAACGTTCTGCTGGGGCTTGAAAACATGAGTAAGTGAATGTATTATTAAATATATTCATTCATCTAGAAACAGAGAGGGTTGAATTGGAAGTGTTTGCTGATTATATGTATTAAATTAAATCCGAGGGAATAATGGACCTTTAAAAATAAATATGAAATAATTAAATAATAAATATGACATGATCTGGTCCTGTTTGTTTCACTCCTGCACATTTAACCTTTTTTTTATTTAGGTTCCTTTTCGGTGTGAGCGATAACATCTGGGTTTATTCACATCAACATGACAATTATAATTTTAAATTTATTATTACTATATTCTGAATATGACAATATTATCGAAATGTAGTTTTGCAGACAGACTATAAGCACTGTCTATTCTTTTTGTCACATTGCATCAATAATTAATAAATATTAATAAGCAATAAGTAGTTAAAGAATAGGTAGTTTTGTAAGGTGTTTTAAACAATACAATCCCTTCTCATTATTTATAAGAATACTTTGTGACTTCTTCATGCTTCGTGGATGTATGGCTCGTGATTGGGATTCCTTTGCTGTGCCAGAGCACAAAGTCCTAAGGAAAGTGTGAGGTCATCTGTCCATGAGATGAAGCTGCCAGGGGGTGTGATTCCAAAATGGCAAAAGACATGTTCACATCTGCACTAACTGCATATAGAATTAAAGTTTTGGTTAGAGGTGTTGAAGGAATTTGATTCATATATAAAATGTTGTATCTTATTTAAAGAATTTAAGGTCACAGCAGTGGTTTAGTTGGTGATCCAGCCGGCGAGCTGAAGAGCAAATCTGTTCCTCTCGGGTGATAGGTGTGTTGCTGATGAGGGTGAACGAGTGATTTCTGCAGGTATTCAGTGAGAGAGTGACGGACTCGCCGTGGCGCACCATGCTTGTCGAGCACATGGGCTCGTTTCTGGACTGACAGGACAATAAAAGGGGTCACGACCCAACAGAGGATTTCACAGCCCTCCTGAAAGGACGAGCGCCACTTAAACCTCATGTTCTGTTCAGTGCTTAGCAGTGGACGTTTCATTCATTCACCAGGGCCCGCTTCACACTTCACGCAGAGGCAGGTCATCACATGAGAGAGAGAGAGAGAGAGAGAGAGAGAGAGAGAAATTAAAAGGAAAGAATTAAAAGTAATCACACACCAAATGACACGAGAGAAAATAAAAACAATTAAAATGAAAGAATTAAAAGCAATCACACACCAACGACATGAGAAAAAAAAAACAAATTAAAATAAAAGAATTAAAAGTAATCACACACCAAATGACGACACGAGAAAAAAAAAATAATAATCAAATAAAAGGAAAGAATTACAAAAATAATCACCCACCAATGACATGAGAAAAAAATAAAGAAATTAAAATAAAAGAATTAAAAGTAATCACACACCAAATGACACGAGAGAAAAAAATAAAAATAAAATGAAAGGAAAGAATTGAAAATAATCCCACAGCAAACGACACAACAGAAAAGAAGAAATTAAAATTAAAGCATTAAAAGTAATCAAGAAAAAAAGAGAAAATTAAGAAATAAAAATGAAAGAATTAAGAATAATCACACCAAACGACACGAGAAATAAAAATAAAAAGCAATAAATTAAAACGAAATATTAAAAAATAAGCACACACCAGACGACACGAGAGAAAATAAAAATAAAATAAAATGAAATTAAAGAATTGAAAATAATCCCACACCACACAACACAAGAGAAAATAAAGAAATTAAAATTAAAGCATTAAAAATTATCACCCACCAAACGACACGAGAAAAGAAAAAAAAGAAATTTAAAAGAAATAATTAATAATAATCACACACCAAACGACAGGAGAAATAAAGAATAAAGAAGATTAAACTCTCATAGGAGTCTCAGACCTTCGTGTGTATTGAATCTAAATGGCTTAAACCAGAAGCACTTTTGTTAACTTCTGTAAATTATTTTCTACATTTAACAGCCCAATACACTAAAATCCTCTCAGCAGCCCCTCTATTAATAATCACCACTATATAATAATATAAAACTAATAAAACCACGTCACACCGACACACTTCCGCCTCCATTATTAAGCTTTATAAAGAAATAGATCCGTTAGATCAGACTTTGCTCTGCTTCACTGTTTCTAAGGTTTTAACTTAGCAATACTAAAATAAAACTACTTTTATTTTAATGCTTTTGATTAAGGACGTTTGTGGTGCAGTGAGCAGCTCTGCAGAAATAAGCTACATTATAAAGTCTGGGACCTTATAAGACTAAGACTAAGACGAACGCAACACTTGTCAGGATTTTTCTCATCAGTAGCATCGCGTCTGAGCAACGAAGACTAGTTAGAGTACTAGTTAAAGTACTAGTTAAAGTACTAGTTAAATCAGCACGACCCTATAAAATCTGTAATGACTGACTGGATCCGCCGATCTAAACTGATCCTGCTCAAGCATCCACGAATACAGTTTAATAACCCGAACTTTAATATATTTAATAAGATATTATCATTATCATACTCATATTAATACAAGACATACACACGACATCAATCACAATGATTTCTTCTCTTATTTTATTAATTATTCGGCTCCATCTGATGTATTTTCTACTATTTTAAGGCAGTATTGGTTCATTAGAGGAGCTGCAAAGATGATAATCATGCAAGAATAAACTGTAATGTGCTTGAAGACATATAAGCTCAACCTTAAAATATATGATTGAACAAGATATATGTTGAAATTATGTATAGTGTATTCATACACACACACACACACACATACACATATACACACACACACATTATATATATATTATTGATAGTATGTAAAGCGTGTTCAGAATCCATTATGGTGTCGAACTTGATGATAGTATCACATACTTTAAAAGACTATGGAGGTAGAAGGTGGTGCAGCAGTTCACACATGAGCATGAGGGGTGTATTTTTGGCAGAACAATGCTCACGGTCACACACGACGAAGCTGATCAGTGTAGCATGGGCGCTCCAGGAGGCCCCGTGACCACAGGAATCACTGATTTATCACGCCAACAGATGCTGCACAAATACAAAAACACACCCCAGACACAACACAAAAAAATAACAAGCTTCTGATTCCTGCTTCATGTTCCCTCGAACCAAATCATCTGCAAAAAAATAGCAAATAAAGTGCTAACAAAGCACCAGACAAAGATATATTCACCGAGCCTGTGTGTGTGTGTGTTGTATGTTTTAGACACAAGTCCAGCAATGCACATTAATATTGCTGTATTATTGTGTGAAGAATTGTACATTTTAGATGAAGGCTACATTCGGTTACACTAAAAAAAACATTTGTGTTGTTTCAGCAATTTACTTAAAGTGACAAAACAATAGAAAGATATGAAAATACTTGTATAATAATTGTGAGACACCTTTGAAAGCTCAAAAGCCCCTGATCGCCCTTTAAACTCACCCCACACAAAGCCTTCTGCCACAACCCTCCCTAATTCCACAGTACAGAGCAATTTCACAGCTCCAACCAACCTGGTGGCAGAGGAAACCGGAGCCCCCGGAGGAAAGCCAGGCTCGACACAGGAAGTCCAACAAGAAGTTAAAAAGTGTTTAAGGAAAGTAGATAGAAAGTATATATGGAGTAGAAAAGAGTGGGTCAGGTATCACATCAAACCCTAAACATTATTAATAATTAAAAAAAACTTGTTGCTAAGAGAGTTGAGGACGAAGCTTGTAGTTGTTGGACACACCGAGCACCAGCATGAATGTAAAATATAGCGGTGGTAGCATCATCTTATAGAAGTGGGTTTTATATATATATATATATTCTCGATCAAACCAAAATGTTCACCACTGCTGCCGTGCAGGAGGGCGAAACCTGCTTATTCCTGTAATGTAAATATAATAAGAGTTTTTAGTGTGAACATGAGTTAAACGTTCATGAGGCCATTCAAAGGTTTGGTTATTTTAAACCCCAGATCTATAAAGGACTCGCATGGACGTGCATGTCTCCGCTGTGCTAGCACTTTATATTTTGGGCTAGGATAGCAGAGCCCGAAGAGCTGTGACCAAAGCTTATCATATGTGGATCACATCAGCACTAAACGGGGATGAGTGATTTGGGAACGCGCGGCTACGAGACAATGACTGGATTCAGCCCACCAGCATATGGCTTTGCCATTAATCCGAGCTTCGAGGAGCTGACATCCATATAACCTCGGCGATGCTGCAGTCGTGGAGGTCCGACGGAGGAGACGGATCAAAAACCCCGAGGTCCAGACAGAGGTCCGGGAAGAGAAGTGAAGATAATGCAAACCACTCGGCCCGCAGACCTCCTAGACGCTCATCAAAAGATTTCACACCAGAAGATAAATTCAATGAAGCCCAACTGGGATTTACGTCGTACATCCAGCTGGGGAGGTGTTGAGGAGTCCGGGTATGAAAAAGCGACCCGTGATAGGAGGTTACCGCTCCTACAACCTGATCCGAAATCAAAGGCCCGAAGAGTCCAAGGAGAATTCCAGAAGGAGAGTGTTTGTGAACATCTGCAAACAAAGTCATGTAATGAGGATCGAGAACGTGCAAACTCTCCTTCAGCCCTGAACTTCAGCTGCACATTTATAAACCTCGACGGTGTTCCTTGGCTTAATTTATTAAGTAGCGATTCAAGACGCTAAATAAGATCCTGTAACGTTTATCTACATTATTGCTTTTTTACATAATAAGTGTCAAGTCGGCTCGCTCAAACAGACTCGGATCATCAAACAAAACCTTGAAGAAGTTTCACTCCTGAGGATACGGAAAAGCATTGATCTGCTGAGGCCTGGTGGAAAGAGAACCGGGCTTGTGATCAGGAGGTTGCTGGTTCGATGCCCAGAGCCGACAGGCCACGACTTAAATTTTATCCTAGTGGTTAAGGTACTGGACTAGAAAGCCGAAGGTCGCCGGTTCAGACCTCACTACCAAGTTGCTGCTGTCGGGCCCTTTAGCAAGGCCCTTGACCCTCATTGCACAGACTGTAAGCCGCTTTAGATGAAGGCGTCTGCTACTGAAAATGTAAATCCACAGCGCTCGGGGAGCAGTCAGGGGTCGTGTGCCTTGCTCAAGGGCGCTTCAGTCACGTCCTGTCACTCTAACTACCAGGCCTCGCCCGAATTCTAATTGATCCAAATTGTCCTCTGTGGCACCCTAGAAGGATTAATAAAAATTAAAGTAAAATTTAAAAGAATTAACACGTTACAGAAAAAGTCTCTGTGGATTTAGCAAGACGCAGAAGATGGGAAAGATGGAAAAGAAAACCCGGGCGGTCGCTAGTGCTAGGCTAACTGTTTATATCAAATAAACCTCACACGACTGTTCCTGTGCACTAGTCCTAGCTCAGGTTCACAGGTTTAGTCTGTCTACTAGAGAACGCACGTCTTAAATCATTTCCTCATCTTCTTTCATAACTTGTGCAGTAGGAATTCATCCTAGAAGGACACTTGTGCAGTACCGGACTTGTAGTCGAAAGGTTGCTGGTTCAAACCCCGCCACCGTGGACTCTATGGCGTCTGTGCAGGCTGCGAGGTTGCATGAAGTGTCAGAATGATCCGAAATATATTTCTCCGTAATGAGGTTTACCTCAGACCTGCCCAGGATACACACACACACGAGCTAGCCGGAGACTCCCAAGTGCTCATTTATTACAGCTCGATTAGCCTCTCCTCCCCTGCTCAACTTTGGCCCGGTGCTGAATGTGAGGTAATGAGATCCTGTAATGACGAGCACCTACAGAACGAGCCTGCGGGTCCTGAGAAACCTCAATTAAAAAAAATAAATATATATAAAAAGCGATTAGCGTGTAAAGCTCAGCTTTTAGCGTCCGAGCGCTCAAGCCCAGGTCCTGACGTTAAAGAAATCTCAAATCAGAACTCGGGGCGGGGGGGGAGCCGGAGCGCTCTTATCGTTTAATTAGAGTTCGGGTTCTCCGCTCGGCGTCTCATTGTTTTCTCTCTTCTGTCTCGTTTCAGAGAGCTCATCTGCTGGACAACACAGAGAGGCTGGAAAGGTCATCTCGGAGACTGGAGGCCGGCTACCAGATAGCGGTGGAAACCGGTAGGCATTATGGGTAGGGGATGAGCGCTCAGTCGTGGGTTGGACGTGTTTGGGGGGGGGGGGGGGACTCGTGACATTTTCAGGAGGACATAAAAGGCTGGCGAGGCAGAGCGAGGTGC
>JAYDZG010000013.1:1045192-1056552 GCA_034509265.1 Microcambeva bendego
GGATAAATAGGGAGGGGTGGAGAAAGCAATGGCGAACTACTCCACTATCATCGCCGAGATACTTCATGGATCGATGATCCATCAAGTGACCGAGAGTCGGCTGGTACTGAACAGATAATCATCTCTAATTAACTCTATAACACTCACTATAAAGATTTTTAAACTATTTAATTTCATTGCGGTAATTTATGTTGCTAATAATGTATTTGAAAGTAAATAGTTTGACATTTATTTACTTTGTAATATGAATTACTGAACCTCTTTTCATCACTTTGCTTTGAAATTCGTCCTCCGCATTGTAACCTGATCCGTGCACTCAAACACACACACACACACACACACACTAGTGAACACTAGGGGGCGGTGAGCACACGTGCCCGGAGCGCTGAGCAGCCCTAGCCATGGCACCCGGGGAGCAGTTAGAGGTTAGGTGCCTTGCTCAAGAGCCCGGTTCTCTAACCACCATCTGTGTACCGTGTTGCCAGAGTTTGGTGCAGAACTAAACCCTAGAAGTTGCAAAAATGAAGCACAGAGGAGGAGAACTTGCAAAACAAAGCACATCTCTCATGTAATCAGAGCATTTTGCTCTCCAGATCTTGTTAAATCCAATAAAATGGAGAATCATCTGTATAAGTTTACACAATTCTATCTAATCGTGTAATCCTATATCATTTATTTTGACTTCAGGCGGTGGGTGTGGCTGAGACAAGCGAACCTAGTCCTATCTTGTTTACGACACACTTGAAAGTATGTTTTGACCCTTTAAGAGCCTTTTGGAAACCTTTTCCATGTCATGATGCATCCACGGACTTAATTCTCCTAAGCAATGGTACTAAACGTGCATCAGGTACCCGTTCCTGTGCCTGGATGCTTGATAGATTACACTGTAAGTGCTCAGTGCCTTCACCTCACCTTGTGCTCTAAGTCCTCAAACCCAGCATGTTGATGTTTTTGTAGTTTCTACGCAGGCAGAACGTTTATCTGGGTCTGTTACTGATAATGCAGCGCCGTGCTGATTACCCTATTCATCATGCGACATTAACATACCTCACAGAAACAGCAGCGCGCTCATAAAAAAACACCGTACACAGTCCCGGGTTGGGTTTCTTCTGGATACTTCTTCAGAAATGTATAAGCAGTTCCAGCTTTTAAAAAGCTTGCAGTGGTTCTGCTTCATCCCTGTGCTCGGTGCCATTGAGATTATGCCAGTACATTCGATATGGGATTGATTTCACGGCAGCCAGAAGGTCCTGGGTTCTGTGCCCAAGGACAGTGTATAGTTTGCATGTTCTCTCCGTGTCTGTGGGTTCGCCCCGGGTGCTTCCCACAGTCCAAAAACATGCAGCCAGGTTCATTAGAGACACTGAACAAGCCTCTAGGACAGGGTTGGGCAAACCCCGGCACCCGGGCCACACACGGCGCGTTATGTATTTATAAAATTAATTTCACCCTCGAACCCATATGTCTGCCCACCCTGGCACTAGGGTGTATAAACCGGTGGATTGTTGTACCTGTGCCAGAAGCAGCATTGACTTCTTCGTCAGTTTGAGCTACAGTCGCCCGTCTGATGTCTTTGTTCGGTCGTCTAGCCGTCACAAGTCTGACCCTCATCAAACACGCTCGGATCCTTAAACTCGGCCAGGTTTCCTGCTTCTAACATCAACTTCGAGGACAGTGGCTTCACTTATGAGAACTTTTGAGGTCAAGGTTCCAGTGGGGGTGGGGGGGGGGGTTCCCTCAAAACTAAAGGGGCTCCAAGGGAGCGAAAAGATGCGCCTGAAACGACCTGGACTCAATTAGAATGGAGTTTGTGCAGCAAGCAGTGAACCATCCACAGTTTCCTTCTGAGACAATACCGAGCGACCCTTCTCGACAGCTATGAAGCATCGGGTCTCTCCTGCATCGGGCTCCAGTAGAGCTTGTTAAATCTGCCTTTCGGACCGAATCGTTGAGGGTGTCTGGGCGGGCGCGTGACGAAGACCTGAATGATTTACAGTCCCGGAGACCCACGGAAAGACGACGAGGCCGCCTCCAAACCCCAGACCTTCGTTAAGTGGAACCACGTCCATTGTTGTGTCTGCGGGGGATTGATTAGGTGATCGGGGTGTGAATCGAGTCGACTTAGGCGTATCGACTCGACTCCTGACCCAGGGCATGCTGGGAAAGGGCCCTGCCGAGTTCCACGCGGCTGTGCTCGCGAGCGTGGAATGGAAGTGGATTTTGCTCTCCGGCTCTAATTTTACTGCGTTCTTATTCTGAGCGGAGCATGGCGTGGGCCTCACACACATGCTGACGCAACAGGCCCATGGTGTCCTGGATACACAGCATCTCTGCCAACTGGGTAGAGAGGGAAAGCGATGCGCACGAAACATTCAAACGCTACATGGAGGAAAGTATGTGGACACTGCTGGGATTGAGGTGCAGGGTTTCTGTGCCTATTTTGAGCGAGGTCTGCTCTCCTAACAGCGTCTGGCTTTAAGAAAGCCTTCGAGAGCAATGGGCCCTTGGATTTGGATCCGTTTTACACCTCGTTGTTCAACCTGCCCGGAGCGACGATCAAAAAGACGCTAACGAACAGTCGTTGTGAACAAATACTCCAACAACTGTGACTGCTTTGTCCAGCTCTGGCTCTCTGGGTCCTGACACTTCACTGTGATGGTAGGCCACAGGGAATATGATCAATGTCATACCTACCAAGAGGTGCAGTGGGGCCAATGGCTAAGGGAGGCCCACGACGTACATGATCTAACCCCTCGGCATGCACTCGCCAGGTCGTCATTATTACCACACAATACTTTCATTAAATACAATATTAAAATTTGAGGATCAAATAGAGTTAAATGCCCTTATTTTGACAGATTTAAAGCAGAAGCGGCGTGGTCCAGGCGTCCCTTTTAATCTAGGTTGCCAGATTGATGTTATCCCTTTACCCATGCATTGCTTTTGCACAATGGACAGAGAGGACAATAACACAGAAGTAAACGAAATAATGTATGAATAGGATGTACAACAAGTGACTGGTCACCACACCTAATCCGTACTTCTACAAAAGCTAAGCGACGTAGAGCAAATGAAGTGTCAGTCTGGCGGTGTTAGGATTTGAGCCAGCGTCCATTCTATTAGTAGTGCAGCATCTTACTCACTAGGACTACACACCGTTTAAGATGTTTATCAAAGATTGATTGTATTTGTGCAGTTTAGCCTAGTAGTTGAGCTTCCAAGTTGCCACTGTTGGGCCCTTGAGCAAGGCCCTTAACCCTCAATTGCTTAGACTGTGTGATGTAAGTTGCTTTGCATAAAAGTGTCTGCTAAATGAATCATCTCGAATGAATAACGCGATGCAGGCGGTCAGCCATGGCGGCGGCGGTTTGATGTTTTGGGGGTGATTTGCTGCGGGAGAACCTGGGTGATCTACCGTGACGTCTCACCGTGTGTTTCCGAGCAGCCGAGGGGATGCAGTGGGACTGAACGGCTGAGGAACTGAAATTTTGAACTGCTGTGGTGAGAAAATCTTCAAAGCTGCTCTGCTAGAAGAAAAGTGGCCTAAAACGCCTCGGCAGGGATGAAGCTACTCTGCTGCCAAAGGTGGCGCCTGGAGTTATTTTCCTTTCACAAACGGTTCTCTCTCTGAATAGGAAATACGATGTTTTATTTCAGTCCGGTGCTCTAAAATCATTGAGGGAGTGAAGGGGGGGGGGCAGATATTATTTCACACCGCAGCTGACCGTGACAAAGCTTCATGCAGCGTTTTTTTATTTCTCTTTTTATTTATTTTCTTTCCTTTAGGCGACTCTGAGCTCTGCACAGTGGGATTAGCTCTTTCTTTAGGGCTGGATCCAGCTTAGCGATGGTTCTCACCGTCTCCGTCACGTTCCTCACATCAAACCCGAACAAGAGAGGCAAAAGCCTGAACTACACGCTGTCAGTCATCAGTGGACTGCAAAAAAATAAATCTGTGGATATTTCTCTGTCACGTATTAGGCTCCGGATATCAGGTACAAACTGCTAATGATGTGCAGTCATCACAGGCATTGTTATGCAGTTGCTGACCTCCATTCTTCTGAAGATAACAGAGATAAAGTTTGTTTGAAATGTGTGGGAATTTGGAGCACTGATGCATGACTAAACATTATTCTTCTACTATTATAGTTCGGATGATGGACAAGAAAGAGAATTTCCCCCACAAATGTAACCTGTAGGGTGAAATCAGGGCAAGGACCTCCACACCAAACACATCATGATGAAGAAAAAACTGAAGTAGATGATTTATTTTCTAATTGTTTTTACTTTAATATGTTAAAAGGTTTTGTTCTTAAATAAATGTAGGATCTTTTCCAAACTGCCAGTCGTTCAACCGCACCGAGCCCTGGTGCCAACCCTAATGAACCACTGATAGCAAACGATGCCCTTCCTACAGCATCGCCTCGCCTGACACGATACTTGAGTAAATAGGCACAAATTCCCATTTTAAAAGCTTTTCCAGATGAGTGGAGGCTGTTATGGCTGCAAAGCAGGACTTAAAAAATATGAACACCCATGTGCCAGCAACCTCAGCTGATAAAGTTCATGTGTACGGCCACTCCACAAAAGTAGAAGTAGGTTCCAGTTCTACACCCGAACAAGTTAAATCATGGAGAACTTCTGCAGGCTGATTAGAGCTTAAGAGTTCTTAAGAGCTCTCACCAGCTTCATACGAAATCCTCCAAGCCAAAGAAACGCAGTGATTCACTCGAAAGAGGCCCCAAATATTCGATCACAACTCTCGCTAGGACGAAGCGACCTGAACAAACAAAAACTTCCTACTTACCTTGACGTTTGTGTAATCGACTGCAGGACGTGCGCAGTTGGCTGTGATCTCCGTTACTCTGTTTTCTCCTAGACACAATAAAAGTGAGGCGTCCATCTTGAAATCGCTGCTGTTTACGCCCACCCGTTGCACATACATTCACTGGGTTACACTGGGTCGAAAAGTGTCTGCCAGAAAACCGAGATAAACTCCAACATAGCAATGTAATGCGATAAATGACACACACGTCGAGGTATGTGGTACAATTCTGGGGTTCATATTGCTTTGTCCTGCCGAGAGTTACTACAAAACTTCCGGGGCCTTTTTCGAGTGAATCACCCGGTAAAAACGCACCACAGCGACAAAGTTCGTCTGGTCACTGTCTTGTTTAGTCTTTGTCTCCCTCTAACGGCCACCGCGGTGTATTACAGCACCTACACAAATTACCAAACTTATAGTCTGCACATTAATGACGTCACAAAATCCGTGTCACGGTCCGGATGTTAACCCTTACAGCTGACCCCTTTTAAGCAGGTCACGACAAATCTCCACATCTTACGTCTGATTAGAGACCCGGGGCCTTAAAGGTCAACACAAGTAGACAAGTCAGCTTTTTCCCTGGTGCAGTGGAGATCATTAATCACAGAACAAGCGGGAAAATATTCTCCCCAAACCTCTCTTCCTTCACTGCGGCCAGTAACTATATTGTTCTGCACCACTCGGCACCAAATACATCACCCCAACCACCATGCATCATCATAAAAGCGGACAAAGGCTCCTCAGAATGTGCTGCAGTGTAGACGTAGATCATCCCGAGTCGTGTGATTACAGACGACGCTGGGTTAAGAACGACGATGATGCTTTTATAAGATCTTAGACTAAGACTCTAAGACTCTTTCAGCATCGCGTTAACGGTTTTAATGAGAGAAGGTGATGTTTATTGTGTGCAGCATGTTGGTATCAATGTTTAGACTGATAGTTCTTATATAATTTAATGTTTTATTACGAAAGTGATGGATGTACAAGACGTAATGATGTTCTTTTCTTTTCTAAACCATCTAAGGACAAAGAAAGGCTTTTTATGCCCCAGGCGGGATTTGAAACGTTGCATCAGCTTTCCAGAATATAGAGCCATTAAACGTTAAACATTTTAATAATAGAAATGTAGGATATATAAAAGATTACAAAAACTATGGAAAAAAGTGAACAATCATTGCATTGTTATATATATATAAAGTATTTGAAGGTATAACAGGTTCCAGTTGAAATGCTGTTACTCAGGTCTTCCTGTAGCACTCCTATTGGGTTCACGTCGGGACTTTAAAGATGCACGATCATGATCACTTCAGGCTTGGCTTCCACGCAGATTACTCAACACTCAGTAAAAGTATAAATGTACAAGTATCTTAGCAGAAATGTAAAGTTTCCGATATGCTTGGAGGGACAGTGAGGGAAAGTGGATTGCTTAGACAATAGCGCCACAGTTGCTTTGGATAAAGGCGTATTTACGCTGCAGCTGATTTGTTAAATCTTAATTTGACTTTATCAGTTCTGGGATGTGTTTGCATCAGATCCTGACCCCAGAAATTGCTTGATGAAACCCCTGTAAATTATGCACAGGAGCTTAGGCCAGATTTCAGCATCTCTGATCTGCTGTGTGGAGACGATGCTTTATTATCTCTCCGTGTTCTGCATAACGTGTTTACATCGTTCTAATTGGCATCGTGTTGCTTCGACTTGTTAGTGACATTAGCATTCTCAGCTAAACAAGTCCTCCAAGTACTTTTTTAATGAGGAGAAGGAGCACACTCGACGTGAAGCCTTCTTTACTTTGCCAAAGACAAGAACAATAGCGGGCGAAGTCAGAGGGGTGAAGGGATCCTCCCACAGGACACGAACGCTTCGACTGTTCCTGCTTCATCATTATGGTGCCGGCTTCTTTTACTTTGTTGAAGAGTGATAAGGAGTGATAAGGAGTGAGTCGTTGCTTTCAATCCGATCATCATTAGCGTTGCATGTTTCTGGTTTGTTCTCTAAAGATTTTAAAGGCCTTTCCATGGGAGTGGGGTGGTTATATCTTAATTTAAGGATGAATGTCGGCATATTCCATACAGTGTAATGTTCTTCATTTAAGTAACGAAATTACCCTTCCCATCCAACACCCAAGAACATTTCCCTTAAGTTAATAACTGGCCGCACCACCGTCAGAAGCAGTGACTAAAACCGTGCACTGTCTATAATTTAATATTATACTTTTCTATAATTTAATATTGAGCTTTTGTGTGGCTTTGAGGGAAAATGAACCATTCGCCCTTGTAGAACTACAGTGAATTAGATCTTATAGCATTTCACTTGGGTCCAAATCGGGATTTTGACTGGACCAGTCCAAAATCCATCCTGTTCTGGATCACTATACTGCTGCATTACAACCAGGGTTCGACTCCTGCCAGGCTCCTGTTTTTTTTTCCTATTTACTTGTGCCTTTCTTCCTTTTTCTCCAAATCTAGTGTAGTGTAATTTGTCTTCCACTGCTGGAGGATGCCCGATAACGTTTCAGGTCTGCTACAGGGCACTGCCAATCGTGCCCGCTAGATAACGCCCAGCCGACCGGTGGCAGATCACATAAACACGGAGGTATACACAGTTTCTCTTTCTGACCCCCTGAATCAATGCATATATAATCATGTCTGTATAGATGCCCAGCCAGTCAATAGCACCGCTATCAGAGAAGGGTGGGTTACAACGGTACATTGAGCAAGAGCTGGACTATTTTCTCTTCATTTCTCTAAAAGTTGTTGAAGCAGCTGGTCTTTAAATTCTTTATGGACCAGACATGAGGAGAGAAGCCAGGTCCTCAGGACTCATGGTGTTATGTGTCGTCTGCTCTACCTGCTTCTCCACTGAGCCCCCTTGGGTTATCTCTTTTGTTTAAAAACGAGAGAAAGAAATCAGCTGATGTTTCTGCATGTGTTGATTAGCATCGGGTTCATCGAGATCTACTATAGTACAAAAAAAGCAAGATTAGGAAGACACGTCCATTCCCGTTATCCGTAATGAACTAAACATGTAGACAAACGGGCCTGATGCCACCCAGACAACAAAAAAATAATGAGAGCAAAAAGTAATTAGTACCAAGGAACCCAATCTGCAACAACACACAGGAGCTCCCGGCGAACCCAAACCCAGCACAATACAGACTGCTAATGTGCACTAACATAGTGACTCGGGAGTTTAAATGAGCCTGGGGGAGATCTTTGCTTCCAATACCATGGTCATTAATATGAAGTTTACGCTTCCTTAGCAGCCAGTTTCTGAGGGTGTATCAATAAAGCTAAAGTTAGGCATTTACAGCCTTCTACACGATGAAATCCTCAACATTGCTCGATTTACATTATATTATATAAACAAAACAAAATAAAATGATTGTATAAAACATTTCCTTGAACTCCCTCTGATGATATGAAAGGTTAAATGGAAGATCGACAGTGAGGACCTGAGATACCCTTTACTCTGAGTTAAGGTTGCATGAACCTGCGTCACTTCCTTATTTGATCAAAGTCACTTTCTTCCTTAGAAACAATATGCAGAAACTTTGGTTGATTGTTTCGGACTCGGTTCCTATTTTCTGCCATTTCCAGACTTGCTGGAAGTTTAAAAGGTTTTTTACAATATTTTTGTGAGTCGGGTTGGGGTAGAAAGAGGCGTGTCTATGTACATGAGCATCCAGAGTGAGTGGTCGTCGTGGATTTCTGGAGCCATGCTGACTGCGGTGCATCCCACAGCAGCTGGACATGGTGTGTGTGGTGGGGGAGGATCCACAGAGCCAACACGACCATCGAAGTGCTCCTGGCAGATGCTGAATCGGGTTCAAGTCTGGAAGGGGATTCCTCATAACTGATGAGATTATGACCTCTGCTGGCCGACTGATGGAGATCAGTGCCGGGCTCTTCATACATAAAGGTCACTGGTTCAAGCCCAAACACCGCCAGGTAGTTGTCACTGTTGGGCCCTTGAACGATACTCTTAACCCTCAAGTACATGTACTTCATCACCACCTCTGAGTCCAGCATCGACACCTAAACCATCTCAGACAATAAAGCGTCTCGTACAGCAGGGTTTCACTAGTGAGGTGTTTTTCTGCTCCAAGCTTACCAGCTCATAATTTCATTCAGCTCACCATCAAACACTCCGTATGTTGGATCAGGTGCGTTGTGGAGGACCTCCAGGACTGGAACTGAGCACCGTGACCTGCAGCGACATGCCAATCCCTATTCTTAAAATGAGCTTCGTCTGCCTTCCTCTGCCAGCTTTCTTGTCCAGGTTGTCACAGTGGGTGTGCGATACCTGAGGCACTTCTGCACCAAGTGGGACGAGGTTTAGCTGTGCTGGAACACCATTGCCAGACAGACACTGCTGTGCTCGTGGACAGGCAGGTGTTCTGGCGCTGTCATTAATGCCGCCGGGCGTTTGAAAGACTTTGCATCTAGGTAAGAAGAAATTCTGAATTAAATCTGCTGCTGTTGTGTATTTACGTTCACATTTTCAACATTTAGCAGACGCCTTTATCCAAAGCGACTTACATAATAGTTAAAGATGTTAAAGGCTTCGCTCAAGGGCCCAACAGCAGCCAGCGACCTTCTGAATACTAGTTTAGTACCTTAACCGCTTAGCTACAACTTGACCCTGTGCAGCCCAGACACAATGATCCAGCATTTACATTTTCAGCAGACAGATTTATCCAAAGCGACAGGTAAAGTATACAGCCTGAGCAATGAGGGTTAAGGGCCTTGCTCAAGGGCACAACAGCAGCAACCTGGCAGTGGTTCTGTGCCCAAACCACTAGGCTACGGCTGGCACCAAAGAAAGTGTCGCACGCTTCATGTGTGGCTTTGTGTATTGGTATCATTACTGTGCAATGTAGTGTAATTAATGGTTGAATTAACTCTGCAAATAATTCCTTCCTTTTGTTGTATTATCTGAGCCTCTGAATAAACATTTACATTGTCGGGATTTAGCGAACACGCTTATCCAGAGCGACTTACAGAAGTGCTTCCACAGTAAACATTATCCTACTCCAGTTTAAGTAGTCCAAAATATTAATCTGTAGGGAAAGAGGATCAGTAAGTTAGCAAGTAAAGTCAGCTCAGTAAATGTAAAAGTCACAGTAAACGTGATGAAGGTTTTTGGGCATTTTTAAAGACGGCGAGAAACTCGGACAGACATGCGAAGCTCTCGCTCTACCGCCTGGGTGCCAGTCCAGAGAGTCTTGATGCTCGTTTTCCTTGAATAAACAAAGATCTCTTAACACACACTTAAGAAAGAAGCTGCTGATTCTTCTCCCTTTTAGTATCATGTCCAGTTTGAACCTGATCGGATGCTTCCTTTCGACTTTACCAGACACGTCCCCTCCGACACGTGCGCAGTCATCGCACATCTTTTCACCCGCGTGAGGCGAGTTCACAGAGAGCGACACTTTGATCAGCATCCTCGACACCGTGACCAGCTGAGGTCGTAGTCCGTTAAGTTCCAAGGAGCCAGACGTGCGGCCCAGATTCTATACGATGCTTTTGAAATCCCAGCTCTGGCGTGCTGGCGTGTTGTACCGCTGCACCACCCGAGCAGCCGTGGAACAACTTTTGTTCCTCACACGGACAGGGTTGGGTTTTATTTACTTATCGAGCATAATGAGTGCTTTTAGTTTATAGATAGAGCTGCTTGGTGCACATATGTGGTCATGCTCCAACAAACATTCAGATAAAAAAGCACAACATCTTCATGCTGCAGATTTTGATAGTTACATGAAGTACAGTTGGAGGAACTACTTTCAGTTTCTGTTTCTTCTTAATGGCCTGTTGTTTGGATAATGTGCTACTCGGGTTTCCTATGAAAGAGCCTGGGTTATGAATGCATGTGGTGGGAATCCACATTGACTTGGATGACCATTAGACTTTAGTCTACCGCAGACATTTTATTTGGTACAGCGTCAAAGCAGTGTCCAATGCCTATTAAAGAGCACCATAGAGTACCATTTATTGATAAATGAATACCGTGGCTCTGTAGGCTGAAGATCCATCAATCCATCACTCCCAGGCATAAAATAAAGTCTAAACTTTTTCATGAACATGTGGGCGTCTTGGTCATACATAGATTACACATCCTTTAAGCTTTGGGTGTGACTGAAAAACCTGCACGTACGTACTTAAATATTGTACAAATATAAGACAGGGACCAGCAAACTGAACTGTCGAATGGTCCAGTTTGGAAAGACTCCTCTGAGGAACCTTAACTTTTGCACAAAATTTCAGTCAGGCATAACATAAAATTTACATTTTTATGACTTAACAAAAATAAATGTTTCCTTATATTTTATGCTTCATTAAAAAACAGGAGTGAGATACTTAACGTCTGCAGAGTTCTGCGTTGTATATATTTTCTCTTTTCTCTATTAAAAAAAAAAAACATGCTAATATTATATAACGCAGAATTACGTTTTAATGTTATTTCGTCATCAAATTCCACTAGGTGGCGTTGTTCGCTCACTTCACGCTGCAGGGCATTTTTTTACAGTCGTAAT
>JAYDZG010000013.1:1056652-1067865 GCA_034509265.1 Microcambeva bendego
AAAATACCTTTAAAAATTGTGTGTGCGTGTTTGTGTGTGTGTGTGTGTTTGTGTGTGTGTGTATAAATCTGAGAAAAATAAAGACAGTACCCGAAATTAAAAAATAAAACAGTTCCCCCAACAAAACCTTACAAACTAAAGATTATGATATAAAAAATAATAATCTACATAAATATAAACTTTAAATAAATAAAACTTGCATTATAAAGTATATAAAATCGTTTTTTTTTCTGTGCTGAAGGAGTCTGGCGGAGCGTGGGCCGAGTCGCCTCTCAAACCGGAGCCATTCATGTTCTTACAGTTCTTACATAACTCAAGAGTTCAGAACCACACACACACACACACACACACACACACACACTATAAACCCCGGTGAGCTGCCTTGCTACCTCCCTGATCCTCTGCCTCACTATAGAGGTTTCTTATACGACATCAAACTCTGGCCACGTGGTTAAGGTACAGGACTAGTAACCTGAAGGTCACCGGGTCAAACTGCTGCTGTTGGGCCCTTGAGGCAGGCCCTTAACCCTCACTGTAACCGTACTGTAAGTCGCTTCAGATAAAGTTCAGTTCATTTTCTTTAACCCCTTATCCTGATCAGGGTCTGTAGGGGTGCTGGAGCCTATCCCGGCTCTTCAACGGGTGCAAGGCACACAGTAACACCCTGGATGGGTTGCAGGTACCTACAGGATGATTCAGTGTCTCCGATCGACCTGGTAGCATGTCTTTGGACTGTGGGTGGAAACCGGAGTACCCGGAGGAAACCCACGCGGACACGAGGAGAACATGCAAATTCCACACAGAAAGGGCCGAGATCGCCCCACCCAGGGATCGAACCCAGAACCTTCTCGCTGTGAGGCGCGCCGGACAAACTTTTGTACAGTTATTGTCGTTTCTTCTTTGCTTTGACCGTGATTTCAATGTACTTACTTAAATATTCGCATTAAAATAGAAAATCTTTGTTCATAATGTCCAGAACTAAATATAAAGTTTGTTTTTCTTCGTGCAGGATGAAGACATCGCTGTGCAATCTCATCCTCTTCAGCCTGAGCTGTGTCCACGTTCTGGACTCCTCAAGACCGGCCTGTGATGACTGCGATGAGTATCGCTTCTGCAACTGCTCTGCTAAACATCTCCTGAACGTCCCTCTGGTGCCCGAAAATGTCCTTGACCTTGATTTGTCCTTTAATGACATCACGACCCTCGAGCAGAATGACCTGAGCAGGTACGTCCACCTGAGAACCCTGGACCTGCAGAAGAACAGAATCTCCGAGATCCATAAAGACGCATTCCGCTCGCAGCGCGGCCTCGAGACGCTCGACCTGTCCTCCAACGACCTGAGGAACATCTCGCCGTCCTGGTTTCACGAGCTCCGGTCTCTGAAGCACCTGAACATTTTGGGAAACCGATACACGAGCGTCGGCTCCGTCCCTCTGTTCCGGTCTGGGCAGAACCTGAGCACGCTAAAATTCGGCAACACTTTAATCCGCGAGGTAAAGCGGCGTGTGCTGAGTGAGCTCTCTCGTCTGGATGAGCTGACGTTCATGGCTGGTAACCTTCTCTCGTATGAACAGGGCAGTCTCAGAACCGACTTCATCCGCGAAGTCTCACTGAGCCTCCAAGATTTGTTCCGAACAGACGCAGCGCTCGTCTCGAAGATCCTCCGAGACGTCTCGTACCCTGGGGCGTCGCTGACCATCCGGGACTCTGAACTGAGTACAAAAGAATCTGTCCAGCCCCTCACGGAGGTCGGAAGAGGCCGGATCACCGAGCTCAGCTTGAAGAATGTCAGCTCTTCGGACGAAGGAACCAGCTACACTCTCGTAGCTTTGAACGGCTCACTGCTATCTTATATAGGACTCGAGGACGTCAAGTTTAGAGGAGGAGGCCAGTGGGGAAACGCCTCCCGGTCCCGGTTCAAAAATCTCCGCACCATATTTATCCGTAATTTAGAAATCGAGAGCTTTTCGAGCTTCAGTAGCATGATCCAGTTAGGATTTATTCTGACCCAGCTCACTAAGGTATCGGTGATAAACTCCACTGTTTTCGTTATTCCCTGCCCCACCAGTTTCCTCCTGATGAAGCTGGAGTACCTGGACCTGAGTCAGAATCTGCTCTCGGATTTAACCATCCAACAGTCCTTGTGCAACGGCCGTGGCATAATGCGCAACCTGAACGCGCTGAACGTCAGCAGCAACTCGCTTAAATCTCTCGGGCTCATGTCGAACCTGGTGACGAAGCTCAAGAAGCTGACGTCTCTAGATATGAGCCACAATGACCTTTCGACCATGCCGCGAGAATGCGCGTGGCCTGCAAGCCTGCGGTTCCTGAACCTGTCCTCCACGAAGCTTCGGAGTCTAACGCCGTGCATTCCGCCCAGCCTGACGGTCCTGGACGTCAGCGAAAACGACCTGAGCGCGTTCCACCTCCAGCTCCCGGACCTCCTCGAGCTCAGGCTCTCGGGTAACCGGTTCCGTCACTTCCCAAACGGCGGAAGGTTTCTCAGCTTGAAGACTTTGGTCATCCAAAGAAACACGTTAAATATGTTTAACGAGACCGAACTGGCGGCGTTCGGCGCCCTGCAGTTCTTGGAAGCCGGATACAACGGTTTCGTCTGCACCTGCGAGTTCGTGTCGTTCTTTAAGAGCGGCGTGGACGACCGCGTCACGCTGAGAGACGGACGCCAGAACTACGTGTGCGACTCCCCGTTCACGTTCAGGGGTCAAAGGGTCGATCGCGCTCAGTGGTCCGTCTTCGAGTGCTACATGATCCCTGCGGTCTCCATCCTCTGTGTCGTGATCGTCCTCATCGTGGTCATCGCCGCCGTCTTCTGTCACAAGCTTCATGTTCTGTGGTACCTTCAGATGACCGCGGCGTGGTTGCGAGCCAAACGTAAGCCGGCGGTCCGGCGGGGTGGCGAGAGCCTCCGCTTCGACGCGTTCGTTTCGTACAGCCAACACGACGCCGAGTGGGTGGAGGAGATCATGGCTCCGGAGCTGGAGAACTCTCAGCCGTCGTTCTCGCTCTGTCTGCACAAGCGGGACTTCCTTCCGGGCCGCTGGATCGTGGACAACATCATCGAGTCCATCGAGAAGAGCCACCGGACGCTCTTCGTCCTGTCCGAGCACTTCGTGAGCAGCGAGTGGTGCCGCTACGAGCTGGACTTCTCGCACTTCCGCATCGTGGACGAGCACGACGACTCGGCCGTCCTGATCCTGCTGGAGCCCATTCCCAAGGAGACCATTCCCAAACGTTTCTGCAAACTACGCAAGCTCATGAACTCCAGGACGTATCTCGAGTGGCCTCAGGAGGACGAAAGGAAGGAGGAATTTTGGCGCACTCTCCGAGCTGTGCTACAGAAGGAGGAGTCCTGATCTTGTTCCCTGCATAGGTTCATCACCGGACATCCCGGGAGATTAAACACTTATCGATTATAACGTCCCACGTTGGTTTGAAGAGCATCACAGGGACCCTGGATTACCCCGGAGCACCTTGGTGGTCACTTTGGCTCTGTGGATCCTCCTTCACGTCCATTCCAGCAGCTATGGGACGCACCGGCTCCAGACAGCTGTGACGACCAACCAGGACTTCATCGAGTCACTCCAAGCCTTTCTAGCCGCCGTCCATGCTGCACATGCCGGTTACTCTGGATCAGGTTGCCAGATTGGGAGGTTTTCCGCAGATTCCACACGCTGATGCGTCTTTTTACGGGCGGACAAAATCTGTGCTGCTTTGCAATGATTTCGGATGCGTTAACATATGAGTAAAAAAGTATTATTTTCTAAAGCAACTGGAATCTAAACAGGCCGCCACCTGCCACCACATTAAACCGGCTGTCACAAGTTTTATTGGCAGGTTATTCTTGTTTTCTCTTGGTGCAGATTATAAAAGACAAACATTTTTGCTTTGCATGGTTTTCTTTACAAATGTACATTTGTTCAGGTGTCAATAATAAAAATAAATAAAATCACTGTTCATTGGAATAAACTGTAGTGATTTACAACAGAAGAATAAAATGATTTGGGCACCACTGCTCTGGATATTAACTGCTGATCATGTGACTCTATAATGCATCTATAAGTGTCAATGAGCTAAAGCGTAGGATGGACAAGATGAGCTAAAGTCAGTCAGAAACGTTTCAGTTAACATTTTCTCATTGTGTATCACATCATGTCTTGATTCTAAGCAAAGTATTATCAGTATAGTCTCTCACACCATCGTTACATTCTAGGTTCGAGTCTCACTGGCAGTTCCTTCCTTGCACACGTCAGACAGAGCTAAAAAATGGTAAGTTCCTAATAAACAGATGCAGCACTGAAGCTCTAAAGTTTAAAACATTTCATCTTCACCCTTTACAGAACGTTGTACATTATTATGTGATAAATCATCTGCCGGCACCATGGTGCGCAATTTCTCAATCAAGAGCAGATAAGACGAACTAAAACCCTTCGCTTGTGCGCTACGCCACCTGTAGGCTGCGAACAAGGCGTCATGGCGCACACATTCATACTGCACTGTGTGCACACTTAGTACGAGCCCTGCTTCGGGTATTTACCAACTGCCGAGTGCTGGAGTGTACGGTATGGGGTCGCAGCCCACCCCCCGATGCGCCATTCGAGCCAGAGAGAGTGTGCGTGATGAGGATTGCGCCGGTTCGAACACACCTGACCAAGAGCTCACGTATGCAGCAGCAGGTTTCCATTATAAACAGCAAGGGCTGAAGAAGGGGCGTGGCTTTCTTGCCGTTTTTACCCAATCAGAAAGCAGAAGCAGGAGAAAGGAGTGGTGGGGGCTGGAGATCTTGCCCCAACAGGGAAGCGAAGCCCCGAGTCTCTAGCACTAAGCATTGCGACGCGTCCGTCGGCTGTCTTTCGGTACCGACGACATCGGATCGCCGTCGCGTCGGATTGCGTGGTGGACATGGCCGACCCAGCGGAGGGGCTCGACGAGGGGGCCGCGCGCGGCTTCGCGCGGCAGGGCGCGCTCCGGCAGAAGAACGTGCACGAAGTGAAGGACCACAAGTTCATCGCGCGCTTCTTCAAGCAGCCGACCTTCTGCAGCCACTGCACCGACTTCATCTGGTGAGCATCTGCGTCTCGGAGTGTTTTTTATTATTCCTATTATTACTATTTTGTTCTGTTAATTGCGTTCGCGTGCACCGTGAGCGTGCGCGCGGCTGCCTACTACCTGCTATGCGGTCGCGCACACGTCTTTGCGTCCGTGCGCGCGCCTACGTTAGTGCGTTATGATGCGGGTTATTATTTATTTATTTGTTTGCATATGGACCAAATGTCCTCTTGAGAGAGTGAAAAAATGCGTCAAACACCAACCGGTGGGTCTGGAGCTGAGCTGAGATGTTTATTGAGGGGTGGGGGCGCTCAGAAATCCTCACTGACAGGTGACTGGGGGTGAGGATCGAACCTGGGTCTTAAGAACCCTTGTTCCTTGTGTGTGTGCGTGCATACATGAGTATACAGTTGTAGAATTAATAAAATTGAACAATAACAAAAAAAATTTCATTATTTTTGCTATAGAGCAGAAGGGCGCAGGTTTAAATCCCACCACTGACAGGTTGCCAGTTTTGGGCCCTTGACAGAGGCGCTTAACCCTCAATCGCTCAGCCTGCATAATGTATCAACAACGTAAGTCGCTTCATCTAAAAACGTCTGCTAAAAGCTGAACATGTACATTTTAACAAAGCGCCTCATCCTGGTCAGGGTCGTGGTGGGTCTTTG
The DNA here is from genome assembly GCA_034509265.1 of Microcambeva bendego. Taxonomy (NCBI): domain Eukaryota; kingdom Metazoa; phylum Chordata; class Actinopteri; order Siluriformes; family Trichomycteridae; genus Microcambeva; species Microcambeva bendego. The sequence continues at coordinate 1,062,388 of JAYDZG010000013.1, forward strand.
TAAGTGGAGGGAAATCCACGCGAGAACATGCAAAACTCCTCACAGACAGTGACTGTAGTTTAGGATCGAACGTAGATCCCCAGGGCCCAAATAAAGTAAAGTGTGTGTGAGAGAGAGAGAGAGAGATCCTCCAAGCCTACGAAGACATGCCAGTAGGTGGATTGTCTGGTGTGTGAAACTCTTATTAGTGAAATGAATGTAGTGATATCCAAGTGGCACAATTTCGAATGCAAATCTGACGTCCTCATAACGGCGATGCACAAAAGAATGGAAATGTCTTGCAAATATATTGAAACCAGTGTGTGTGTGTGTGTGTGTGTGTGTGTGTGTGTGTGGTGGGGGGGCAGGCGTGACAGTTTCAGTGCTGGTTATGTAGTCAAATGCAGAGGCTAGCACGAGTGTGTCTGTGTGTACGTACAGGTTGTCGACCAGCAATGTGAGAACCAGCTGTACCCACAATGCAGGTTTTTGTGTCATTTTAAGGTCCCCATAATACGGTAGCCCACGACCTAATAAATAAGGACTCGCAAATCTTAGCCAGGCCGCTGTGGCGGGATTAGATGCTGCGACAGCGACTCCTACAGGCTAGAAGCAGGTCGACACCGAGAACGTGTCCGCTTCCTTCAGTCGTGTCAAAGCGTTTATTAGGAATTTGCCTCTTTTTGAGGAATTTGGAAGGGTGAGAATAATCCCAAAAAGTCACATGTGGGGCAAGTAGGGATGTAACGATACTCACTACCCACGATACGATGTGATTCACGATACCGGGTTCACGATATGATTTTTCCAGAATTATTTTTAATAGCATAAATTTGAAGACAAATAATTTGTTTTTAACCTGAAGAAAGTTTATTTCTACAATTTCTTGATGAAGAATTTAGGAAATAAAGTTTTTGCAATTATATTTTTAAAACATAATGCGCCCCCTGCCATTTAAAGTGAATATCGATTCATCTTAAATGAATCACTGATTCAAAAGAATCACCCAAGTGAATAGATCCGTGTCGATTCTTTCTGAATCGTTACATCCCTAGTAGTAAGTGTGTTTGTGCTTGTATGCAGACGTCCCTATAATTTTAGCAGCCGGTGGGACATGACAGGTACGATCCGACTCATGTTGTTCACGTTTGTATTCTGTCACCGTGGGGCCCGGGGCCCCATAATGAAGACAGGGTGTCATTTTATGGTCCTCATAAGGAAAGATTCGATGGGAGCTCAGGTGGTGCAATGATCTAATACGTTTTGAAGCCTAATTCACTTCAGCTGGGCCGCTATGTGCTGCAGCCGCGACTCCTACAGGCGAGTCAGAGTTCAACATAATGAAGGTCATTTTATGGTCCCCATGAGTCATTTAAGTCAATTTATTTGTATATAGCTGTTCACAATCGACGTCACAAAGCAGCAGGAAGTCTAACACATCTTTGTCGAGATTAGGTCTTGCCACAGCGACTCCTACAGGCGAGTAGCAGCGCAACACCGAGAGCGTGACCGTGCTCAGACCTGTTACAGCGTTTATTAGGAATTTGCCTCCTAGTTCTATCTGGGCGTGAGATCAGCACAGAGATTCGAGATTAGCCAATCACGTTCATTTAGATGCCGACCGGCTGATAGCACAGCTGAGATTTGAACCCTGGATCTTCAGTTCTAATATGAAAGTGTCAGGCACATTAATACAGTGGCGTTCCTAACTTTTTATTTTTGTTTATTATGAACTGATGAAATACGGATTAAAAGATTGTCGCCCCGCCTACGCCGTTCGGAAACTGGCACAGGCGTATTAAAAGATCAAATCTTATTGTGGTGATTGATTTTAGGACCACAGTGTTCAGTGTGATGAATAACAGAAGTTCTTCAGGAGGAATCATCAGCTCTGACTCTCAGGTGCTGCTTCTTCTCTCTGGATCAGATCTGAACACTTTAATTTCATCTCCGGTCCCTTTTACTTTAGATTCATCCTCATCAGATTGAGGAATATCGTGTGGATCTGAAGAACCGGCGCTGGTGAACTCTCCAGTCAGAGTCCGAGCCGTGGTTAACGCTGATGCTGTCCACCAGTGACGTCACACTGGAGCGTTCAAGAATTTCCATCAATTTAATTAAAATTTTAAAGCAAATTAGGCGTGTTATTTTAATTTTAATTCATGTTTATATATTTCCGGTAGCTACAATAAAGTGAATGATCTTTTATTCATCTAAACAATCGATGTAACGATCAATCAGAGTACTGAATATCCATTCACAGTAAAAGAATCACCGATACGAATCGATGCCTCCGAGTGAATCGATTCGTATCGATTCCTGCCGGCTTTAACGTCATCGGACCTCAGATGCCACTTTCAGATTTTCTGTGGCTCATAATTGTTTGGTTTCTTTCTTTTTTGGTGGCCCAGGCCATAAACGTGCCGAGGCTCGGAGAGCTCGTTGTTCTGTCAAGCTCGTTAAGATCGTTGGATGGAGAAGTTCACAGTGCAGAGGCTGGGAAACTCTGGAATTCTGGAATTCTGTCTCCGATCGTATCGGAAGGGAACCCAAACATGTCTCGGCCTGCTGCAATTTTTATGTTCATAATTCTGTTCATTTTTTTTGAAACCCTCCGAGTTCAGGTGTTCCAGCCACACCCAGCGCTGACAGGTGGATAAAACGATCGATGGGATAAAATCGATTCTTTTATTATGAGCTTCCTATGTTTGCCGGTTCCGCCCAGTCAAGCACGTGTCCATCATTTTACAAATATTGCATAATCCTGTAGAGCACACTGGAGTATTTTGGTGTGATGTTTCATCAGCTCACGGTCAGCCGTCCACATACATGTGCTAAAACTCTCTTTGTTCTTTTGCAGGGGGTTCGGCAAGCAGGGCTTCCAGTGCCAAGGTAAGAGTGTGGGACTGAATGTGTGTGGATATATGTGTGTGTGTGTGTGTGAGTGGATATAAGTGTGTGTGTGTGGATATGTGAGTGTGTGTGTGGATATGTGAGTGTGTGTGTGGATATGTGAGTGTGTGTGGATATGTGAGTGTGTGTGTGGATATGTGAGTGTGGATATGTGTGGATATGTGAGTGTGTGTGGATATGAGAGTTGGTATGATGGAGGACAGTTCGACACAGGACGAATGTGTGTGTCATGTCTGACATTATTACGTGTGTGTGTGTGAGAGAGAGAGACAGAGAGAGAGAGAGAGTATGTATTTCAAGTGTGGTTCTGTGGTGTGTACTCAGCCCGTCCTTATTCGTGTGTGAGTGGGTATAATAGTGCCCCACTTCGGTCTGGTACCGCAGTGACTGTCGTGCCTGACTGTGTTAAGTGTGTTATGTGTGTGTGAGTGTGAGAGAGAGAGAGAGAGAGAGAGAGAGAGAGTGTGTGTGTGTGTATGACGGTGCCCGACTCAGGTCTGCAGTGTGTGCCGTTCCTGAGTTTATTTTGTGTATGTGAGTGTGTGACGGTGCCTGAATCCGGTCTAATCTTGCTGTGTGTGTGTTGTGCCCACTTTTATTTCGTGTGTAATTGTGTGTAAGGTAGTTCTGCAGTGTGTGTGTTGTGCCCGTCTGTATTTTGTGTGTGTGTGTGTGTGTGTGTGTGTGTGTGTGTGTAAAGGGGAAGACTGAGACGCCGCAGGTTTCCTGCTTGAAGAAACGATCGATGAACCAGGGACTTTTCCTTTCATCCTGTGTGTGTGTGTGTGTGAGAGAGTGTGTGTGTGTGTGTGTGAGTGCACCTTGTAAAATCGAAACATGAATCGGGCCGTCTTATCAGCACTGATGTGGGTGGCTGGGAGCAGGTCCAAAAACTGTTCAGTTCGGAGGAGAACGCCGCTCAATAATGCTTGCAATGAAAGGAATTCTGGGTAAAAAGTGTGCTAAGGGCACGTGCTCCCCCCCCCCAGTTGTGAAGAGGCGTGTCCACATACTTTTGACTGTGTAGCGGATCGCAGAAGCCGGTCGGACGTAAATGAATCTCGGATCGGCTTCACGGCTCGTCAGAACGTGTTCAGACACGAGAAGAATCTGAGCGCGTCACGGCGGCGAGCGAGGAGGCGGAGTCCACTGAAAAGAAGAGATAAAGAGCCGCTGCGCCGCTTTCAGACGGCTCAGCCGGCGCCAAAAGCCTAAGCGCACCGGGCCAGAAGTTTCTTCTTAATGTCGCTTAATTCATCGAGCACTTGGAACACGTTAGTGGCGAAGTCTTGGCCGGTAAATACACGAGATGCGGTGAGATCGGCTGTCGCTGGCAACCCAATACAGTGCAGCAATACGACTGTTCCATCAATGTGTGGTGATTTATTGGTATTGGCCTGGTAATAAATAACGGCGACCGTGATCTGGTGCAGCGACAGTGAAGGAGATCTAAGGTTTTGCCCAACTTGGGGGCAATAGTACAGATGTGTGGATATGTGAGTGTGTGTGTGTGTGTGTGGATATGTGAGTGTGTGTGGATATGTGAGTGTGTGTGGATATGTGTGTGTGGATATGAGTGTGTGTGTGTGTGTGTGGATATGTGTGTGTGGATGGTATAGTACAGATGTGTGTTTATTTCTGACACGGGGTGTGTAGAACTGATCACCCTGGACGGACGGGTGGAGGAAAAGTGGACATGAAAGGACCTCCTGCGTCCTGAAAGTCCTCGATTGAAGATTCGTGGCGTTGTGTCGAAGAAATCACTACGACGCAGTGTGTGTGTGTGCGTGTGTGTGTGTGTGTGCGCGCGCGAGCGAGACTGGATGTTGTCATTTAGGAGAGTGGGTGGTTCTTCTCGGTCTAACCCTTGGGCCGCGTTGCTAGGCAACAGCTGACAGATCGCCGTGGAAATTCTCTCGGCGTGGATTCTCGCGGATGGAGGGCGTGAAGGCGTTCGAGACGCGTACACGCCTCGCGGCTAATCTTCAGCGTACCGGTCAAGGTCCCTGTGCGGGAGCGCACCATTGTGTGTGTGTGTGTGTGTGTGTGTGTGTGTGTGTGTGTGTGTGTGTGTGTGTGTGAGAGAGAAACGCTGGAGGTGATGCATGTTGTGTAAGTGCCGTGACTCACCATTCTGGATCCGTGTGTGTGTGTGTGTGTGTGTGTGTGTGTGTGTGTGTGTGTGTGTGTGTGTGCGGTGCCGAAGTTTATAGTTACCACCTACGCTCCTGCACGGCGTTCTTCCTTTAAGGTCTTTAGCTGAGATGTGGAATGTGTGTAGACGTCGTGTTCCAGCCTGCACGACTCGTTCCTCCACAGGCGCCCTGATACAGAAACTAGCAGTCTGTGGCGCTCTACGTTCTAAGTTCTAAGTTCTAAGTTCTAAGTTCTACCTGTACTGGGGAAGAGAGATCTGCCACGGCGCTCGCTCGATGACAGACGGATGACAGAGTAACATCGATCATCTCTTCATCGCGGTATCTGTTAGTGAGGGGATATATTCAGCGGGTGAACATTTTACCCTCGAAGTTAGAAGCAGTTTGTTCTACCATCACATAATATTACTAATATTACCCCCCCCCCCCC
>JAYDZG010000013.1:1224679-1238633 GCA_034509265.1 Microcambeva bendego
GCATCAATAAAACCAGACGCCCATGAAGAGACACAAATGTTGTAATGAACAGTGAGGAAACTAAACTACTTTTAGCATCAAAGTTATTAGTATTTATCCTGATGTAGTGTTTTACTGAGAAAATAAACACCTCTGAGAATGAACTTTTTCATTTTCACTGTGTCTGAGACTTTAAAGTATTTACTTTCAGCCCTCAGTAGACACTATTAAACATGTATGAGTCCAACCATGACATATTGGCAGTGTTGAGGCTTGAAGCAGCTACCTTCTGATCACTAGTTCAGCACCTTAAACACTGAGCCAACACAGCCCGTTAGGTGATCTCAAATGTGTTTTAATGTTGATTGTATTGCCTGTAGGGTGCCACTGGGTGGATGGTGCCGTGGGACCCTAAGAGAAAAAACGAAGAGGGCTCAGACTGCCCACGAGCTCAGAGGTGACATCCCAAAATTGGACATGGACGAGCAGCAGCTCACTGTGAACGATGGCGACAGGATCCATCAAGGCTTTTCAGTTTCGCCCAAAGAACAAATCAGGGACATGTGGAAGGATTTCAGTGTGGACAAGCAGTCCCCGTGTGATCGCCACTATCTTTCAACAAAGCCACAGAGCCATCCACCCAACTGCCAAGCCATGGTGCAAACTAAGACTAGAGGTGAAAGGTTGAAAAAGGGAAAGCAGGATGGCTGGCGTCCACGTGTAACCGTTCCCAAACCCTTTAAGATGACGCTCCGGGAGGCAGAACTTAAGAGTAAGAGTGTCCAGTCACGCTCTGAGATCGAACGGGAAAACGAGGAGCTGCGTCGGCAAATAGAGGAGCTTACCGAGTGCCAGCGCAAGTTCAGAGCCGGTTCCGTCCCTGCTCACGTCCGCCTTCCGTTGTACGAGGAACTACGGGAGCGAGATGAGGAGCGCAGGTGCCAGCTACGTGCTGAGGAACAGCGGAGGCTTCGTGACTCCCAGAGACCCTTCAGCTTCCTGGAGCGTGAGGATGCCAAGAAAGCACAGAAGGAGAAACAGCTCCAGGAGCAGAAGAAGCTGGAGGATCGGCAAAGGAACCTCTTCCGTGCCAAACCCGTTCCCAGATCTGTAAAGGAAGCAGCGTTGGGTGAGCGTCAAAAAGAGGAGGAGCTCTACCGGGAGATTAAAAAGTTTATGCGGGCCAGAGAGATGCTGCTTGGAGCTTCTACGCCCCACAGCACATTAGCCAAACGTCTGGCAGAACGGAGAGCACAGAGGGCAGAACAGCTGGACCTCAACACCAACCATCGCCCCAGGATCGACACCCAGGTGCCTGACTTTGATGCCAGCTACAGGCGTTTTCAGGAGCTGCTGGAAAGCAGAAAGGAATCCCGTCCGGTCACTACATGTGAACCCTTCGACCTGTCCACAGCTAGCATCAACTCACATAAAGAATGCAGCACGACGGACGAGGTCAGGAGGAAAAACCCTCCGAGATGGCACTACGTTCATCCTTCATCCTCCCTCTGCTCATCTCTTTCTGGGAGCCAAGAGTACCTGCCTACCAGGATCACGGATTCTGCCAAGAAACGTCAAGACGCTGTTAGGTAACTACTCCCAACAAGATGATTGGTGAACCCTCCAGCCTTAAAGTAGCCCAGTAGACTTCCCAGTGTGTTTTTTTTTGTTTGTGTGTGGCCCTCTTTTCAGCCCCCATCCCAGTTTCCATTACTCTGTAGTTTAAAAAACATTTGGAGCAAAGCATTCCTGACCAGGATCCCGACCGCTCATGTGTCTGCCAGCAGTCCTATTTGACTCCAACAAACGACCACCATGAGTCCACCCATGCTCCTGCTGCCCCACTTAGTGTTACTTCTCACCAAAAAACGCCGGTCAAGTAGCAGTTCTGAGCACACAAAGTCTTCCGTATGAGTAGGAAAGTTCTGGAGCAGAGGGAGAAGGCTGAGGAAGAGAAGAAGAGATGGAAGGATGAAAAGAGGCAGAGGGAAAGGAAGCTGCAGAAGCTGATCACCAAGCGTGCTCAGGCCAACGACCCACACAGGACCCTGGCACAGACGTACCGGTCCAAACTCAAGGAGTTCAGGTATTCTGAGAGAGTACATTTTAATTGACTCACTTCTTACTGTCCTCCCACAGTCCAAAGACATGCCACCAGGTTGAAGAAAATCAACTGAACTGAACCTTCTACTGTTTTATTTTCTATTATTTAACATCCATAACTGTGTTGGTGATCATTTTTATGAGAGCAGGAAGCAGGACCTGCAGAGGCGCAGGGAATACCAAGAAGAGATGAAAGGCATTCAGGAGAGAGTCCAAAGTCGACCTTTACTTCTGGAAAGAGTCGCGCTGGTGGGCTGTCTGTCTTTCTGTCTGTTCACATGAGTTTGAAAAATTTATCTGTTAATCTAGTCGTGCGATAGTCAAAAAGGTGTACAAAAAGTCACACACCGCTCTGGGCTTACTTACTATCTCCGTGTAGCACCACTGACCGGCCAGCAGAGGCCACAATTGCAGCAGTGATGAGGGACACTGTACCTCCAACCCACCCACTGATCACTTCTGTGTAGGTGCCCAGAAAGTTCAAAAGATCTCAGCAGTGAGAAAGTTCAGATTCCCAAACCAAGCAATCATAGAAAATATGAAAACAGATTCATGACTTATAAAATAAACTCATGATCCTTCTATCTACCCCAGACATACTTAGTTTTCTTAAAAACATCAAAAATACTCACTTATCTGCAGTGGTGCCTGGTTGCCTTCGTTACTATTTCATTAAACAAAATCATTACAAAAAAGGAAACACGCATTTATTATCTTGCTTCTCCCAGAATTAGTAGTTTAGAACACATGAGGATGAAGATGATGATGTGTTGTGTTTCTTTGATCCAGACCAATGCTAAGCAGGCAGCAGAGAGGTGCTACACTGAAACTCTGCATAAGTGTGGTCTGAGTGACGATCTCGTCTATAGTAAAGCTCACAAAAGTATAAAACCGGAACACAAGTCGGAGCGATCACAGAGCCACAATTCACCTTTGTACAGGTAAGCATCACACACACACTCATCTACATTTAATAAACAGGAATAACCTAATATTTTTAATGATTGTTCATACATTTATAAATGTGACCGATCTTAATAAACTGCTTTTGAGCTTAATAAACTGCAAACTGAGCTTTATTATTTAGTAAAAGTGCTTTTTTTCTTAGAGAGGACCAAATACCGAATGACCCAGGATATCTGGATGCTGAGTCTCAGTCTGGTGACTATCCTGCTGATTATGAAGATTATGAACCAGATGTTGAGGATAAACCGACAAACCAACCAGCCAACAGAAGTGACACAGATGAGGACGGAGATGACAGCCGCTTCAATGCAGACAATCCTGACTGTGATCATTATTACAGCGATCGAGAGGAAAGTGACAGAGAAAGTGTCCATAGTAACACAAGCAGAGACAGTAGTGATGAAGAAGGAAGTATGAATGCTGTAAAGGACGGACGTAAGACAGAAAATAGACAAAACAGCCCAGAATCATCCACAGAGGACAACATGAGGGTAGAAGAACATTAATACATTGTCACAACTGTTTAGCTCGACTGATGAGGAAGGGCTTGGGATCTGTGTCAGAATGTTCTGGCACCTTTTTTATTTAATAATGACTGAATTATACGTTGTAGATCTGCAGTATTTATTTGTTATTGATTATTTATTTATTGTGTTTGTTAAGCATTGGCTGGAAGGTTTGTTCGGTTTCACCTCTGGGTCATCCAGTGTTACACTCAAAAAGCCAGCTGGTGTATTGGTCACTCTAAATTACCCCTTGGTGTAAAAGAGTCAGTGTGATGGATCGGTGCCCAGTAATACCAGGGGTATCAGTGCCTTGAGCCTACTGTAACCATGACCGGGATGAAGCGGTGATTAAAAATAAATGAATGAAATATTACTATTGTAGCAGAGTGGTGCTGGATGGTAATCGATCGCTGGGGTTCGATCGTCTGCTTACATGTCAGTGGAAAGTTTCTAGAACTGCTGCCATTTTTAAAATGACCAAAATCTGGCTTAGAGGGAAGCACTGTCACCTCACTGCGAGAAGGTCCTGGGTTCGATCCCCGGATGGGGCGATCTGTGTGGAGTTTGCATGTTCTCCTCGTTTCCTCCGGTTTCCTCCCACAGTCCAAAGACATGCCAACAGGTCTATTGGACACACTGAATTGTCCTGTAGAGACCTGCGATGGACTGGCACCCCATCCGGGGTGTTACCGTGTGCCTTGCGCCTCGTTGAAGAGCTGGGATAGGCTCCAGCACCCCTACAGACCCTGATTATGATTAGTGGTTTAAGGAAATGAACTGAACACACACGAAAATAATCATAATTCACACAAAAAAGTATCAAAATTACCCAAAAAAATGGAAGTAAAAAAAGTGAGTAACGTGCGGGTTCAAGCCTTAACAGGCTTCTGCTTTTTGGGCCTTGACTCTCAACTACTGAGACCGCATACGTTCACTGTAAGTTGCTTTGGGTGGAGGCGTCTGCTAAATTCAGAAAATGTAAATGTGCAGTAGTAGTTCATTTAGTAGTATTACTTGTTATGACTGTAGACCATAACACAAAAATGTCAAGATAACCAGGCAAAATCCCCAAATCTAAAATTGATTCACCAAATCTAAGTATCTTGGAGGAAAAAATCCCAAGGAGTGGCAACACTGTTCCAGAAACGTGTCAGGAGTGTGTTAGGATCCTGTAGGGTGTGTTCCTGGTCTGGACCAACACGTGACAAATACGAGAGAATTACTATTGTTTTTAGTATTGCCTGCTGATGTCGTTACGTGCAGGCTCATTTTCATCCGTATTATCTGGCAAAATGTCACGCACTAGTGTGTTTTTTTTTTTTTTTTGCACATCGTGGATCCAGTGTGGGATAAAGACAGCAGAAGCACGTGTTGAAGTTGCTCTGGCTGACTGTAGGTTGTCAGTAATTTTCCATGCTCTCAGTCCAGCCCACCTCACGTTTGCATTCATGGGTCTTGTGTTGCTTCGGCGCTGCCAAGGCTATGCGGTAAGATCGACACCTCTTGTGACCAATGGGGAGCCAGGAGTCCGCCCTGAGCCGCAACAACGGACCAATCGCGTGGCCCAGGGGGCGTGTCCACAGTCCAAATTTTCCGCGGCGGTACGGACTGAGAACTAAACCGAGATGGACTACGCCAGTCTGAACCGGTTTCAGCCGGTCTGATGAACAAGCCGAGAGGCGAGCTCGCCTGGAGACTCTTTCGCACCGATGCTGTTCAACACGGTTTTCTTTCTCTCCGATAGATATAAAAAATAACACCGATTCTGATCTAATCCGAGACAATAAAGCGCGAAGAGCGAACTCTGTTAGCCAGCTAGCACAAAAACTTTAACCAATCAGTGACGTTAGCCAGTTAGCACTGAAGCTAACCTACAGGGGTCAGCCTAGCTCCGAGTCGAATGACTTTTTTTTTTTTGCCCCGCACAGTTTGCCCGAGTTAGCCCGTCTCTTTAGCGTCGATTTACCGTGCACCGTTAAACGCGCCCGGCTTTAAAACCTCGTTTATTTGCAGTTCTGGAAGATTCAACGACGAGCTGCGCCAACTGTCTTCAAGTTCATTCATGTTAGCATCCTGCTAACGCGTCATCATGTTATAAACCGATTTGGCGTGGGTTTGAATTCGGCTAAAGCGATTCTTGTTGAATACAGAAACTGAGCAGAACTAAAGAAGCTTTTCATCAACGAGGAGAGTTTTAGTTAAAGCAGGTAAGTCGGTGCAGGTTTGTGTGTGTGGGGGGGGAAACTTTTGATCCGGACTTTGTGTGATGAGGTTCATATATTATCTTGTTTTATGTGTTTATTTTTACCCTCATAGTCTTAACATCATTTTGGCGGTACGTGTAGAGAACCGCAATACATTTATGTGCTTATAAAGTAAAAAGCCAATTCTACATTTTAAAGTATCCGCACTGTATTAACCCGCTTTAAAAAGACTCGTAGTGTTGATTGTGATGGCTATAATGTAATCCTTTAGTCAGCTCACTGCTTTACCTCCATGTGCTCAGGTTGCTCTAACGTTTGAACAATAATATGAACGTCCTGGATGCTCCCTGCGTTCTTCTGCTCCTGATTAGTTTTATTTGTTAAAGAATGTAAATTTTGTAGCTGAGTTTGAGATGATTTTGATCGAGATTATTAAAACAAATAAGTTCATCTTCAAGTCACTGCCTTTACAACCTAAAAGAACCTGATTGAGTTCAGCAGCCTGTCTTTTTAAAGCACAGTACATCTCATTTAGGTTTATTTAAACCTTGTACTATTAAATTCGTAAATCAGAAGTGGTTTAATAGTAGAGAGGGTACTACATGGCGACATGAGTTCTGGTCACCTGTGCTTGGATCCATGCCTGGTTTTGCTCCATTAGTTTTTTTTTTTTTAATTGGTTCATCCAGGTCCTTCAGTTTTATCCACTTCCCATAAACACACAAGTCAATTGACTGGCATCAACGATAGGCCAAGGCCTGCACAAGCGTCTCAATCTCTCACTATAGGTCGTAATTAAAGAAGCAACATTGTAAACATGGAACATTGTTCTGACCTTTGTCCCTCCAGTTTGTCTTTGTAGGCACCCGACTGGTTGATAACACAGCTTGGACTTCATGGCCTCTTCATGTGCTTTTAGTTTCTATGGATGTATGATTTCATCCCCTTCAGATATATCTTTGGTTCCATTATGTATTTTTTTAGATTTAGAATACTCTTTTCATATACACTAATGAACACTAGGGGGCAGTGAGCGCTTGTGCACAGTTAGGGATCGAGTGCCTTGCTCAAGGGCACTTCAGTCGTGACCTGTCAGCTCTGGGAATCGAACCGACAACCTCTATAGTATACATGTCTCTAGCATTTAGCCGACGCCTTTATCCAAAGCGACTTAAAGTACTGTATACGGGCTGAGCAGTGAGAGTCAAGGGCCTCGCTCAAGAGCCCAACAGCAGCAACCTAGCAGTGGTGAGATTTGAACAAGTGTTCTTCTGATTACTTGTATTGTACCTCAACCACTAGGCTCCAGCTGGCTCACTTGTTTTACCTAGGAGGGTATTGTCAGGACCTTTCATGAAGAGAAAAATCACCAGGATGCTAGATCACAGTATAAAAGCTTTAATAGACAATAGTTGACAAAAGTTAGCTTGCCCAAGTGATCCTCTCTCAGAGTTTGCCCAAATACCGTGTCTGAAAGTAATCGACAAGAATCAAAGAGTAGAACAAAGAACTCTTCAGAGCTCAGCTTAGTTACATCCCGATGGGTGGGGTCAGTATCTTTCCACTGACCTGCCAATTCTAGTCTCCACCGGTTCTGAGGGTGCCTACACCCTGACTTTGACCATCCTGCAAGTTGCTCGCAAGGCAAAGAGTTCTTTTACCAATAGTATGTGGACACCAGACTAAAGGTGTTCAGTGTTCACTTGAAGACTACTGAGCAATAACGAAACTTGTAGCCCAGTTGCCATTCTACTACAATAATAAATAAATGAAATGAATTAATTGAAGCGCACATTTCAAGCTTCTTTGTGTAAAACAATCTGCTTCTGCGGAGGGTTTTTAGATTCTGAGGTCTTCGGGGTTTTGGGTGTGCTGGCGCGGTCGATACTTGACCGGGTACATTCATATATATAATAACGATTATATATATAATAGTTTTTTTTTCTCGTCGTACAGCTCTATGCCAGCAGATATGACCATGTTGGCGGACCATACAGCCCGGCAGCTGCTGGACTTCTCTCAGAAACTAGACATCAACCTGCTGGACAATGTGGTCAACTCCATGTACTATGATGTTGGGTCCCAGGTATGTACTTCTCAAGGCACAGGAAAGTGTTAGTGATGGTGAAGGGTTTCATTATGAGCCAAAACACACCACTGTTATCAACTCGTATGATGCCGTCGACCAGCAGAGGGCGTAGACACGCATATCGAAAAATGTGTGACGTTGCTTAGGGCTGAACGATAACTGGAGTAACTCCAGTGTATTTACTTTTGCTCTTTATTTATGCAAACTTATTTCTTATACGACGACTCGATTAATCGCTTGAATAACTGATGATAAAAATAATCTGCAGCCTCGGTGTTAATGTTAGCTTTTGTTCTCTCTCTTTACTATCCTAGCAACGGCTGGCACAGGAAGTTCTTACCAACTTAAAAGATCACCCGGACGCATGGACCAGAGTGGACACCATCCTGGAGTTCTCACAGAACATGAAGACCAAAGTATGTCGGGTGTTGAGTATCCCGCAGTAACGTTCCCTCTAATGTCCGAGTAGAACTCATCCGTTGTGCACTGTTGGGCCCTTCGGCGAGGCCCTTAATGCTCCAGTGCTTAGATGACATACCGTCACAGTTCTGTCAAAGTCACGTTGTATAAAAAAGGCGTCTGCGAACCACTTTGGACGTTTACGAGGACCTGCGCTTAAGCTCTCCCGGTCCATTTTGCACCTGATCAAGTTCTTTATTGTTTTTAATAGCGATTGTGCGTTTCTGCTTTTATTTTTCAGTACTACGCCCTTCAGATTCTGGAGTCAGTCATCAAGACACGCTGGAAAATCCTTCCAAGGAATCAGTGTGACGGTAAGACGGGGTTCCTCAGTCACGACCCTTTGATGGGAGATGAGAAGCGCAGGAATAATTGTTGACCGTATTATTGTGTGATCTGATGATTTCACTATATCGTCTTGTTGGTGTTTCTGTAGGTATAAAGAAATATGTGGTTGGGCTGATCATCAAGACGTCGTCTGACGCTAACGTCGTCGAGGTAAAGTGTAATACAGCAAATCCTTAACCAGTTAGGAAATAGAATATAACAGCAGCTCTTGGCCCTAAACGTTATAAAAAAGAAAATATTTATCACAAAAACTGGACTAAAGAACAAAGGAAACAGAATCTATCGAACATGGTTATTAACTCAAGACCAATCAGTGCAATAGAACTAGGAAAACGTGTGTGTGTGTGTGTGTGTGTGTGTGTGTGTGTGTGTGTGTGTAGACTGAACGATCCTGAAGAACTCTTAAAGAACTTTTTTTTAAAAAGACTCAAAGACATTTTTGTCCCCTTTTTTCGCCGTGACTAGCAGAGCTGTTCATTTGTTCATTTAAAACTTCAGATGTTTATTAATGGCGGTTTTGTCGGTGTCTTTCAGAAAGAGGGCGTTTACCTGTCCAAGCTCAACATGATCCTGGTGCAGGTGAGTCCATTCCTCTTTGGTACCACATCACTGTCCAGATAATATCGACATCCTAAGCTCTCCTTAATGTCTGCATGGCACAGACTGTGTTCGTGTGCTTCATCCCTTACAATTAAATGTCCGACACCAGAGCAGGATGGTCCTGGGTTCGAGTTCTCCCCGTGTCTGCGTGGGTTTACTCCGGGCGCTCCGGTTTCCTCCCACAGTCCAAAAACATGCAAGAGAGGTGAACTGGAGATACAGAATCGGTTCATGAGTGTTCGATACTTCGTGGTGGAATCATCTGATTCATTTTAAGGACCCAGGTTAAAGTGAATCACTCAGCAAAATGAACCTACGCTGTCACACCTGTAACCAACTAACTGGTCCCAGTCCGCTTACCTTAGTTTGTAGTTTATGAATCAATCTTCTCTAACTGTCGACACAGATCCTGAAGCAGGAATGGCCGAAGCACTGGCCCACGTTCATCAGCGACATCGTGGGCGCCAGTCGCACTAGCGAGAGCCTCTGCCAGAACAACATGATCATCCTGAAGCTCCTCAGCGAAGAGGTGTTCGACTTCTCCAGTGGACAGATGACTCAGGTCAAAGCCAAGCACTTGAAGGACAGGTAACCTGCCGTAGACGGAGCATAATACATCCTCCACCTGAGTCCAAAAAGGATGCCCACTCGGTGCAATATAAGTTATAAAAAAAAAAAACCTCTGCACACCGTCATTAGCAATCCGAGGACTTAAAATGCAGTGGGAGAGGAGGAGGGGTACCAGGAAGGCAATAATAAAATAAACCTCATATCTCACTATGGATAATTATTTACTTATTTGGTACATTGGTTTATTATTATTATTATTTTCTCTGTTATGTGTGAACCGTAATGATGACGCTCCTGGAATCTTAATTTCCCCCGAGAGAACCCTTCCAAAAGGATCGATGAAGGATCTGAGTATCTGCACCGTCACTGTACACACCAGAGACGAAAGCAAATCGACCCCCCCCCCTCCCTTTAACGTTTAGTCCAGGGGTCGCCAACCTTCACTATCAAGAGCCATTTAGTCTCTTCCACTAAATGAAAGTGTGGAGCCGGGATACATAACACGGCTTATAAACTTCCAGAAGTTTTTTAATCTTTTACATTTTTTACCTGTTACTAGATTTTAATAGATTTTTTCATCTCCATTATAAACTCACTGTTAAATAAATACAATGTTATAAAATAAATAAATAAAAAAATAAAAAAAAGTTTTGTAGTAAGTGTGGAACAATTTTATATGTATTAAAAGTTTGACTTTATAACGTCAAATTTATTTATCTGCATAAATACATTTTTTTTTAGTTTTTTGACGCTTTATGTGTAATGATTGAATCTATTATTCAGCCACCATATGAGCAGTGTTTTGTAAAGACTGAACTGATCTCTCTCTGTCTCTCTCCCTCCCTCTCTCTCTCTCTCTCTCTCTCCCTCCCTCTCTCTCTCTCTGTGTGTCTCTCTCCCTCTCTCTCTCTCTCTCTCTCTCTCCCTCCCTCTCTCTCTCTCTCTCTGTGTGTCTCTCTCTCTCTCTCTCTCTCTCTCTCTCTCTCTCTCTCTCCCCTGCAGCATGTGTAATGAATTCTCCCAGATTTTTCAGCTGTGCCAGTTTGTCATGGTTCGTAATCTTCATTTGAATCCTAAAAACATTCGCCTCTCTGTTGGGCTCTCGCAGACCGAACGGTGTTGAAATTGCTTCTGTTGTTCTGATTCAGGAAAATTCCCAGAATGCCCCGCTGGTGCAGGCCACGCTGGAGACCCTCCTGCGCTTCCTGAACTGGATTCCTCTGGGCTACATTTTCGAGACCAAACTCATCAGCACGCTGGTGTACAAGGTGAACGTGTGGCCTCTCACAGAGGCGCATTTGCATGGATTTTGCTTGCAGCTGCTTAAGATTCAGATACACAGTGCAGTGCAAAAGTCTCAGGCACTTAGTAAATATTAGAATGAAAGAGTTCGTTTCCTCAGCGGTGTTTATTGTCTCAGTAAAACACCACATCAGGATAAAAACTAATAACATCGATGCTAAAATTAGTTTAGTTTCCTCACTGTTCATTAGAACATTTGTGTCTCTTCATGGGAGGTTTTATTAATGCTTATAAACACCTGAGCTGCTGGAGATGGACCTGATCAGATCCATGAGCTGCCTGTGGACGTCCAGCAGAGATCTGGAACCGAGCTTTGTTCTTCAGACTCACGAGACTTTATTTTACTCACTTTATTCTGTAGTGACTTTTACTAAACTACTTTTTTCAAAACAAGAAACTCTTATTATTTTTCTGGGGGACTAAGACTTTTGCTCAGTACTGGAGGTCTTGCCTCTTACAGGGTTAGAACGGTTATAGAATGGCGGTCGGCTGTGTCCCAATCATATAAGTTTCATATTAAAGGCACAACGGTCCAGTAAGATGAGTCACCTAACTTTTTTGTTGTTGTGCTGCTCCCCTTATAATAAAACACATTCTATAAGAATATTCAACACTTTCAGCCATCAGAAGTGCTTTTTATAGAGTAGAGAAGATGGAGTTTAAAAAGATTCCACCAATGATCAGCTTTTTAGTCCTTCAGCCGCCTGACTCCGTGTCTTCTCTGGTTCCTCCTTCGTAGTTCCTGAACGTCCCGATGTTTCGTAACGTGACCCTGAAATGTCTGACTGAGATCGCCGGCGTGAGCGTCAATCAGTACGAAGAACAGTTCGTGAACCTCTTCTCTCTCACCATGATGCAGCTCAAGCAGGTAACACACTCGAGTCCGTCCTTACTAAAGACATAAACACTCATAACGATCGAACGCATCCTGACTGAATCCCCCAAATATACCAAACACGAGTAGAACTCTAAGAGAAGAGTTCGAACCTACCTGGCACTGGGTTCACTTATTGTGTCTGACGTGAGATCAGCCTGGTGTATTTATTTGTTTCTCGCCGATGACCAGATGCTGCCCCTGAACACCAACATCCGCCTGGCGTACGCCAACGGCAAAGACGACGAGCAGAACTTCATCCAGAACCTCAGCCTGTTCCTCTGCACCTTCCTCAAAGAGCACGGCCAGCTGATCGAGAAGAGGCCCAACCTGAGAGAAACCCTAATGGAGGTACTTCCACTTTAGAGCCGTACCCACAATCCACCCTGTCAGCACCTCGTTCATTCCGCCGCAACCTCTCACAAAGGCGCGTTTGCATTGGTCCAGCTTGCAACTGCGTAAGAAAGAGAGGAACATTAAGTCGAGCGCCGGCTGTTCGTCTCGGGCGCCTTTGCCAGTGGCGCAGGGGTCGAGCTGGCACTCCGACACACATTCGAGTAAAGGTGCAGGTGTAGAATTTAAGGGCCGGCTGGGTAAGACGAAGGTCACTGTTTAGCAGCAGATAGAGAATTAAACCCACGACACACACACACACTAGTGAAGCACATTTTTAACCAGGTAGTGACGATATACAGTCATGGGATAGGAGCCCACTTCAAATCTTTTGCAATTTATGGGTGTGTTTGACCAAAATGAGTAGTATTGTTCTATTCTACTCTATTATACTGCTCATTTTGGTCAAACACATCATAGAAATTGTAAATCGAAAAGAATGGATACTTTTGAAGTTATTTATTTTCCACGATTGTAAGTGTATTTGAGGGCAGGATGGTGATCCGGTCACACTGAGGTCGCCGTTTGTGATCCGACTGAGAATAATCGATTATAGGAAGTTGCTCGTGTCCTGTGGATCAGAACCGGGTTCCTCGTGGCGGTTAGAAGTGACAAAGATACTTTGATCTTCGCACTGTGGTAAAGCCCGTGTGTTTTACGCTCTTCGTTTGGTCAGGATTAAGTACATGGACCCTCCCTTCCCTTTCTAGGCGCTCCACTACATGCTGCTGGTGTCCGAGGTGGAGGAAACGGAGATCTTTAAGATCTGCCTGGAGTACTGGAACCACCTGGCGGCCGAGCTGTACCGAGAGAGTCCGTTCAGCACCTCTACGTCGCCCCTGCTGTCCGGGAGTCAGCACTTCGACGTGCCCCCTCGCAGGCACCTCTATCTCCCGGTCCTCTCGAAGGTACGTCTCACCGTCCATTTAGGCTCTTCGCACCTCGGACACTTTATAATGTTTCTATAGGTTCGGTCTTTATATTCAATTATTTCTCGAGTGTTGTAGTGACTTTTTTTTTTCTTTTCTTTTTTTCTTCAGGTGCGTCTGCTCATGGTGAGCCGCATGGCGAAACCAGAAGAGGTTCTGGTGGTGGAGAACGACCAGGGCGAAGTGGTGCGGGAGTTCATGAAGGACACGGACTCCATAAATCTCTACAAGAACATGAGGGAGACTCTCGGTAAGCGCCAGAGCTGTCCAGCGTAATCCTTGTAGCCATGGAAATGACGAGCGATGTGGTTTTAGATGGACTCAATGAACACAAAATCACAGCATACACGCATCTCTCATCCAGAGCGACTTACAGTAGACGTCGCCGTACTCTCGTTAAAGTCAAGAACAGATCGACAATACAAACTCTGCTGAACCATGTCGGATCTTTTCTGTTCTGGTATGCGAGTGTAAATACAAATCGGTGTAAGCGCTCGGTACTGAGAAGCATTTTAGTCGTTTTTTGAAGGTAGCAGGAGACTCTGAAGTTCAGACAGTCTAGAGAGGCTCGTTCTACACTTTGAGTACAGATGAGACCCTTGATGCTCGTCTTCCTTGAGTCCTGGGTGGAG
>JAYDZG010000013.1:1245135-1259971 GCA_034509265.1 Microcambeva bendego
ACGTTAAGCTCACGATGACGTCATGGATCATCAGTTCTGATCTCATTACAATACGGCCTTTACTACGGTCAAGTGTTGCTATGGTTACGCTGAACGCCCCGCCACGCCCCGCCACGCCCCGCCACCCCCCCCCCCTCACGACCCCGTACTCCACACACGTCACCGGCTGGTACAGGCCGATCCTCTTTTCAGGTGGCACGGGGGGGGGCACAGGTGACTGAACTTTGGGCTCTACAGGTGATCACGGTGCAGAGCTCATAAGGCCGATTCTGACATCCTGAGATGATCCATCTGAAGCTCGTCTGAACAGTGTTCTGCACAATGCGATCCCTAAACTGTTTAGTGTTTACGTTCCCAGTTGCGAGGTGGGCGTGGCACGGAGATCTGAGCCCGCGTCAGACGGGGCGTCGCTCGTTCTGCCCGCCGGGTCTTAGCTGTAAACAGCAGAACCGTAAAAGAGATGAGAAATGGTTTAAATATAATTCTAATTAAAGTAAAAAGTTAATTAAATCTCCATGATTCTTGTTTTGACGTCATCTAATGTTTTTTTTTTTTTCTCAGAACTGTAGTTGAGACGTGACATTTTCTGCCTTATTTTTTATTTTTAGTGAATGTGTATCACATGTGTATTGGATCTAAACCCTCTCTGATCCCGACAGGATTTCGAGGAGTTCCCCGAGCACAGGACGAACTTCTTCTACCTGCTGCAGGCGGTGAACTCGCAGTGCTTCCCCGCCTTCCTGTCCATCCCGCCGGCCCAGTTCAAGCTGGTTCTGGATTCCATAATCTGGGCCTTTAAACACACCATGAGGAACGTGGCCGACACCGGTGAGTGTTCATTCAGAATACCTCAGACCCACCGACACCTCCTGTTTTAATTAACTGTATAAATCAAATAATTTTCTTACAAAAAATAGTAAAAGAAGGTCCTGAGTTCGATCCCCAGGTGGGGTCGGTCCGGGTCCTTTCCGTGCTAAGTTAAGCATGTTCTCCGCGTGTCCGTGTAGGTTTACTCCGGGCGCTCCAACAGTCCAAAAACATGCAGCAGGTTAATCGGGGAGACTAAATCGTCCACGACTGTGTTTAATGTAAACTTTTATAAAGATGAACCTGGAGTGATGAAGAACCGTGTGTCATGAATGTGACCAAGAGTGTAAAACATGTTAAAATCCTAATGAATAAACACTAAGTTAATAACAAACATTGTCTTTAATTTCACGTCGTTTAAAGAAGTGGAGTGTATCGTTCCGTCCCTGGTTCTGTTCTGATTCCTGTGTGTGTCGTCTGGTGTCTTCATGCCCACGACCCTTGACCCTTCTCGCCCTCTCAGGTCTGCAGATCCTGTTCACCTTGCTGCAGAACGTGGCTCAGGAAGAGGCGGCCGCTCAGAGCTTCTACCAGACGTTCTTCTGTGACATCCTGCAGCACATCTTCTCCGTGGTGACCGATACGTCCCACACGGCCGGTCAGTGACTCCAGTTCTTAGTTTACGACCCACCGAATGAATGAATGAATGCAGACTTTGTGTTTGGGAGACGCTGATCGGTCGGCTTTGATCTGTTTTTACCCGACAGGCTTGACGATGCACGCCTCCATCCTGGCCTACATGTTCAACCTGGTCGAGGAAGGAAAGATCAGTGTAACCCTGAACGCCGGAACCCCCGTCAACAACCAGGTGTATGTACAGGAGTACGTAGCCAACCTGCTCAAGACGGCCTTCCCTCATCTACAAGAGTAAGTCTGAGCCGGCACGCCTTCAGGAAAAGGCTCCAACAGATGGAATATAATGAGAGTTCTGTTCCCATCGGGATCAATAAAGTGCCTGCGTTAGGGTAAAGGATTCATTTTGGGAGTCGATTCACTGGTGATTCTTTTTTAAGGGAATCGATTTTCACTTTAAACAGCAGGGGGAGCCAGCGCTACACAAAAAAATAAATCTGTTAATAGATAATAAGAATAGTAAAGACATCTACTAAAAATAACTACAATCCATCTCCATCCATCCAGTCTAAGTACATTAAATAAATCTATAATATATGTGACAATCAATAGCAATAATCAAATACTGCATGATTCACATTGATTTGGCAGTTTTTTTGTTTTATCTTCGGATTCCCTTCCTGACCCAACCCTCCCTATTTATCTGGGCTTAAGACCGGCACTACAGTGCACTGGGGAGTTCAGACTCTCTGTGCTGAAAAAAAAAACGTGAGAAGCAACATAAGACGTGATGATCTACCTCGCTGTCAACATGAGCATCTGAATAAATGATCTCGCACTGTGAAGGCTTAAATGAAAGCAACACAAGTCCAAAAAACTAACCTAATCCTCTCATTCTTAATGAAGCTTGTGTTCAATTTTTCTTTTTTTTACAATTATGAGTGAGCGGCACCAAATAATGACGTGATGATTATAATTTGTGTTGATATCTATGATGTGAACAGTTATTCGTATTTACTGTGTTTTTTAATGCTCATTTCTACAGTGCTCAGGTGAAGGTGTTTGTAACTGGACTCTTCAGCTTGAATCAGGACATCCCTGCTTTCAAGGAGCACCTAAGGGATTTCCTGGTGCAGATAAAGGTACGTGGCCAAAATAAGAACTGGAGGTCTACCTGTCATGATATTATTGCACTAACAGGAGGAGTCTCGATCAGGTCGATGGTTTTCCTGGTTCCAGTTGAATCATGGCAGATGGGGATACCAGAAACTTATTTATTTTATACATTTACCAGAAACTTATTTAATTTATACATTTATCAGAAAGTCGGAAACGAGAACCGAGTCGTTTTCAGAACTTTGGTATCGACTTGGTTCAGAGGTGTGGGTCCTTATAACCTCTCTAACGGCAGATTAGTCCTGCTTGTGGGGTTTATCAGGTGCTTTTAATCACTTAATATTCTTAACAATAGTGGCTCGGTGTCTCTCGAGCTGTGTTCACACATTTAGAAGATGTGTACCCACAATGCAACTGCGGCTGCGTGGGCTGATTCACAATCCCCGACATCACTAAGCGAGCAGAAATGCGATATGAAGGGGAGGCTGGTGAACGGCGGAGACCGAATAGTCCTGGTGTTCGATAGTGAACTGTTGAATCCTGTCAGGACCGTAACCCAGGTGTAAACCGGCCGTGCTCGTTCCTCCGTGTGTGCAGGAGTTCGCGGGAGAAGACACCACCGACCTGTTCCTGGAGGAGCGCGAGGCCTCGCTGCGTCAGGCTCAGGAGGAGAAGCACAAGCTCCAGATGTCGGTGCCGGGGATCCTGAACCCTCACGAACTCCCCGAGGAAATGTGTGACTGAGCCTCTCTGTGGCGGGCGGAGTCGGGAGTGTTGACGCCCCGTGAACAAAAGTGTGTGACGCGTGTACAGAGTGTGTGTGTGTGTGTGGCGGGATGAAGATGCTCCAAAAAAAAATGAAATCTGAATGTAAATTTCGACCAAACCGTTGCCGACGTGTAAATGAAATGAGACGCCTGGTCCGCCCCCGCCGCGTCTCGTGTGAAGCCTCGGTCGCCCGTTTCTTTTCTCTCTCTCCTTTTTTTTTTTAATAAATATTAGGACGTTTTATAATGAGAGGAGTGGTGCACTGTTCTGATATGAGTTGTGATTTCTCTTTGGGTTCCTTTTCCTTCGTGGAGGAAGCGTGTGTTCGGCAGATCTGGATCCGTGGACCTCCTTCGGTCCTCCTTCGGTCCTCCTTCGGTCCTCCTTCTGTCGGTCACTTGTAGAATACCGGCGGTAGGAAGGAAGTGGTCTGAGAGAAACTGGTGTCACTTTGCTGTGCGGCTTTTCTTTTTTGTAACCACAGCGATCGAATGTTCTAGTGGAGGATCGGTAATAGAAAATGCTGCTCTTTTTTTTTGCTTTGCTTTGTTAAAGCTCTTTTTGTCCCCAGTTTGTTCCCTGTGTGTTTCGGGAGGGGCGGATCTCTTTAATAGTGGTAATGAAGGGTTTGTTCATATCGTCCTGTTTATAACGCTGTCTTAGTACTAAGGGAACATAAAGTTGGATATTTTTACACAAAAAAAGAGAAACGTTCTGAATGCTTCTTTAAGTACTTTGTACCTGAAGGTTTTAACACTTAATCATGTTCAGGTTGATTTACTCTAAGTATTTGTGTGCTGCTCAAAGCTTGTACTAGTCGGTGCGCTCAGTGCTGCTCCCGAGCCCAGACAGAACTAGTGAAGAAAAGCTCTCAATGTGTCAGACTGTGAATTTCTAAAACGCTTTTCTACACAGTCACATTCATTTACGATGCATCATTCCCAGCGTCACCATTTTAACGTCATCTGCAAAAAAAATAATAATGATGGGGATGAGCGAGTTCCCACCAATCATTTTCTTCTTAAAGCTTTTTTTTAAATGTTGCAAAAAAACCATACATGCACAAGTCACATATATATGAGGAAGGGGGGGGGGTGAATAAGAAGTGAGAGGAAAAACGATGGGTGCTAGTTTATCCCAAAACGCTCCTAGACGGGAGACCCAGACTCTTAAATTTCTTTAAGAGCAAAACTAAACACTTGCTGACTTAAATGGCCTTCATTCTTGTTTCCTGTTCATGGAAATGTCTTATTTAAGACCTCGTGAACTACCAGAGGTAGAAAGAGACAAAGGAGAATGTTTAGAGGCAACAAATTCTCAAGACGTTCATTAAGACATCTGCTTCTCTGGCTGGATTGCAGGTCTCGCTGTAGCGGTGGTTCAGAGAACTGCAGGGGCTCGAACATGCTGCTGTGTACTGACTGATCCATAATTTAATACTTCTGTGAATGTTAAATGATCAGAAGCTGAAGGTCTACGATGCCAGGAGAGTGTCACGCTGCAGCCTTCATGACAGGAACTGAAATGTTTCATTAGGCTGAAGAAGCCGTTCTGGTGGACTCAAAACGGCACCGAAGGTTCCCAAATTAAAAAATCGATGAACTATTATTCATTTATACCTGTACAGGACAGTTAAACAGTTTCTTCCACGTGTTGCATGGGGTTATCAAACCACATCACTAAAATAAAGATCAGTTTATGCTATAAACCTTATGCTTTAAATTCAGGATACATTTTAAAGATTGTAGGTGTTAATTAATCTGACCAAACTGCCCAGCCTTTACTCATCACGTGTATCAATCAATGAGCCTTGGCTGCCCATGACCCTGTCGCAAAGATAAGTGACCACTGCAGAGACCCCACACGACCTGCTCCCGGATAAACTCTCTTTGAACTGTGGGAAGCAACCGGAGGAAAGAACATGGGCACACCATCTGGGAATCGAACCCAGCACCTTCTTGCTGTGTTTCTTCTTATTCTTCTTAAACACCATCACAAATTATTGATTTGGTTTTTACACCGGACGCCTTTCCCGACACAACCCTCCCTATTTATCCCGGCTTTACACCACACTGGTGTTTGGATCCTAGTGGCTAGGTCGTTACAGGACAGTTCGGTGTCTCTGATGGACCCGGCTGCATGTTTTTGGACTGTGGGAGGAGAACGCATGAACTTCCTGACCATAAGCATCCTGAGTCGTACCTTGCTTAAGCGTTAGAGTTTGTATCGACGTGGAGACGCCGTTAAGACGTGAAGCGTCTCTCCGCGCCTTTGTGATGTCACCCATCATGTTAACACCGCGATGATTGAGTGAGACCGAGATTTCCGGAAAGAGCCGAACGGGAGGAAGGAGACGCTCCGGAAAGAGCCGATGTTGGTAGTGAATGTCGCTGCCCCTTTTCAACATGGCTGGTGTGTGTGCTCTCCTCGGCTCCGCGCTTATTGGAGACTGACCCGACTCTCGTCCACCCAGCGCCTCACATCTGTGTCTCAGAAGATCAGGAAGACTCGTTTTATCCTGGAGTTATTAAATCTGCCTTGTCGTTGCTCGCTGGGAGGATTATTTATAGGGCTTTGCGGCGGGGCCTTTTTCTGTTTTCCACCCTCCAGCTGCCAGGCTTCTGAAGAACCATCTCCAATGGTTTAAACACACTTTATTTCTCTTTTATGAACAATGTGCGAAAACTGTGCCGAGCTGCTCGAAGTGCTGAATGAAAGTAAGTACAGCTTAGAAATCACACCGTGCACCCATCTAAAGTTTAGTCTGCTCTTGTGCTTTTCATCAGGGTCTTTGCATTGGTCCAGATCTTAAACTCTATCCACGCACTTACAGTCGTGCATTTGTCTTTAAATAACGTGTACGGTATTGTCTCGGAGTTTGCATGCACTCATTTGGATAGAAATAGCTGATAAAGCTGATTTTTGGATGATCCAGTGCACCGTGACCTTTCATTTCCAGCCCATGTATGTTATAAAGCAGCTCCAGTGTTTTTACTTACAGCTACTTAAATGTTATTTGTATTATTATTATTATTATTTCATGCACCTTGCATGATGATTTTGCTCAATACTCAGTTAATCCAACGGACAAATGATACTCTTCTCTGCACACAAAGTATGTTTACGCATGCATTGCTTAGGAAACTGGTTCAGTATGTTTGCATCTTTAAGGATATACTTTCCCAAGTTGGTGATTGTAAAATACACACATCAGAAGTCTACAGATCACTTTAATCAGCTTCATTTGAAATGTGTTGACTGGATTTCTGCAGAAGAAACATTGCAGTTCATAAATTACACAACATACCTGCTTATAAACAATACAAGATGCAATGCACATGTAGATATATGTGTGCAAATCGTTCAGACAGGTTCAATATGCCTACTTGAAGCTCTATAGATGTGTGTGTTTACATATGACATGGTATATTGACGAAGCATGTCTTTTATATGTATTTTACATGCTTTATCTGATGCATTGTGTTGAGCATGTGTAGGACACAGCAGTTTCGAAAAATAAATTGTTTTATTTATGTAATACTGATTTAATGCGAATTTATTGACTTTGTGACCGTATTTTACCTGCTAGGTGGTCGTTTTTTAACTTGTGTGCTTTATCACTAGTGTTTACACAGTCGGCTGTGTCCTAATTTGACATACTGATTAATTTCATATTGTGTGAGTTAAACAGTTTGTACATTGTATAGTGAATAATAATAATAATAGACTCAGTTTATACGACTGTTCTATATTTATTGTATTTTTTTGCAATTTAACCCACATTCGCGACTTTTTCTCAGTTCAACTCTTTGTGAAATGTTAACTTATTAGCCGGTAGACTGTTAAATGCTATCCAAAAGTAAGATAATAATGTGTTTTTAGTCGCTCACTTATATATTACATATACAAATTGTCAAAACAACTGATTAAGAACTAATTTGACACACAATTCAGTACGCTAGTGTGATTTGAGCTTTAGCTCGCTACAAGTACAATATAGTAGCATGATAGCATTTTTGTTTAGTGTCTAAAGTGAAGGTTTTAACGCCCTCACACCCTCTACAAACACGAAACTATCACACAGATGTGATTACAGTTTAAATCACTTTTTATTCAATCCTGAGCCATTTCAACTCTTCGAAGTGTTTTGATGCGGTAGATTGACAGCTAGTGTGTTTTGCTAACTAGCCGCACCAAGCAGACTCTCTCAATCTGAGAAATCTGTTTTAAGTTGATTTACTAAGTTAAGCAGAAATCTCTTTATTAACACATTTTCTTCTTTTTGCCACGTTTGATTCGAGCAGACGACGTGTTTTGTGGTCTGTGACGGGCTAATTAGCACAGCATGCTAACGGCCCTGTCGTGTAGCTTGTTGCTAACGTTTCAACTGTGCCTTGTGATGAGTTGCACATTTTGTGTTTAGCTCATTGTGGGCAGCGTTCACATTATTGCGAGTATTTTTTAACATTAACGATATTTTAAATGGATTTAACGCTGTATTAAGTCCACACCGGCGTTGTGTCGTTTTCGTTTTGTATTTGCGTTGTTATTTAAATTGTCTGTTTTTGTCGAGCTTTATTGACAAACCACAAAGGATGTGAACACTGCCACCCCTAGCATGCTAAACAATAGCCTCATGTTTTCATTTACTCAGACTTTCCTCACTTTAACTGCACTGATAAAGTTATAAACATCTTTTAATAGTGTTAAATGTTGAACTTTTTGACAGATGAAAACTGTATTGAATGTTCGGGTGGTGTTAGTACCGGCCCCTTAGAGCTCGATTCAACTTTCATTAAACATGTGAAGTGATATTTTCATGTTTGAGCTTGTATATCTCCACTAAAGCTTATTTATTTATTAATGGATAGTGGTGGAGTTTTAGACTGTCAACTGCAAGGTTGAGAGTTCGAATATTAACCATTTTTGGGCCCTTGAGCACGGCCCTTAACCCTGTCTGTTCCAGAAGCTTCGTACTAAGGGTTTTCGGACAGTTCATGATTGAAATAATTTAAGTTTATCTTCAGTTTTTTACATTACTAAATACTGTTTGCTCTAGGCATTGTCCGTTATGCCTGCTAGATGGTGCGCAGCTTCAAGTTTCAAACCAAGTAGTCTCTGTGCTTGTGTGCTAGAGGAACATCCCGCTGTGCCACCTGGGCATTCATTAAACAACATTTTTAATGTCCAGCATTAGGGACGTAACAATTCAGAAATAATTTAATAATTTTAAGATGAATCCATTATTTTTGACATTGCTTTTCAACTACCTCTTTAAATAGAAGAACATTGATTGTTTAAATTAAATACAAGTTAACAAATACTCAATTGTCCTTATTTTGTTTCCAACTAGAAATAGTAAAAGGAAACTTAGTTAATAACAAATAATTTGTCTTCAGTTTCATGTTAATTATTAAAATCCCTCCTGGTAACGCAGGGTTCTGACAGAAAAAGTACCGAACATATCAATCCAATCCAATTCATAAGTGCACCAAGCAATGAAAAACTTTTCACTCTTTTGGAAACATTGAGGATTAATATAAGGGGGGTGAGCTGGAAATCCAACAGGTAGTGTAATAATCAACTGTGTGTGTGTGTGTGTGGGTGGGGGGGGGGTGTTTTGTTGAGTGACAGGTCCATGTGTACATGCAGCTTAACCTTTGACCTCCAAATCTGTTTTTTATTGGCAGCTTTCTCAACCATGTAGTCTGTTCTCCTGTGCTGTGTGTAAGAGTCAAATCATTCACAAGTGAGAACTGCTTGGGGGCGCCAGATTTAAACCTGATATAGAAAGTATTGAGGATGAATTTTACTCACTAAATTAAAGTTGTCTGTCGTGTGTTTCTGTTCTTGAAAAAACCCCAACAACCCATATTCCCTCAGTTTTCCTCCCAGTCATGTCCAGGTACCTGTTTTCCTTTCCTGACCTCCGACACTCGCTGTCCAACCAGTACCAGCTGATTATTTTCACCTGCACCCGGCCTGTTCACATGGAGATGCATTAGAGTCGTGCACTGATCTCAAGACACATTCTATTAGGATACAACATCTCAGCCTCGTGCATGGATTGGGCTGGATGGGATGGACTGGAGTTATTGGATTTGATGAATGGATTGATTGACTGATGGAGGGAGGGATGGATTGATGCTTGGTTTGATGGATGGATTGACTGAATGATGGATGGATGGAGGGATTGATGGAGGTATGATGGAGCAATGGATTAGAGAGATGGACTGGATGGATTATATTTGATGGATAGGCCTAGATATTCTGGATTTATGGATGTACTGGATGGATTAGAGAGATGAAATGGAAGGATTGATGGATCGAAAGCCGGGGAATAAATATCCGATGCCTCATCCCTTCTGGGGACAATTTTTTGGACGATATGTCGTCCACATTGCCCCCCGGATGCGGTTCTAAACGTTCTAACCTGTCCTTGTCGTCCTTTTGAGTTCGATCCGGCCTCAACAAACCCTCCACCGTCATCGTCGACCTTCAGTAGGACAGCCAGGCAGAACCAGGGAGAGAAAAGCAGAGCAAACCTGATAAAAGAAGAAAGGAGAAGGGGAATAAAGGCTCGAGCGTCGGGTCGTCCAGCTGCTCGAGTGAACCTGAGAACCAGACGCCTTCCGGAGGCCAGCGCCTCCCCTGTTTCCATGGGAACCGCCTTTGGGGCTTGGTTGTTGTTGAAGTGTTTGAAATAAATAAATCTGCTGTTTATTATAAGACTGGATTAGAAACTGCGACGTTAGTCTCGTTTGTAATGAATAAACACACCGTGTGTGTGTGTGTGTGTGTGCGCTTTTGGTGACCCTGCATGATCCTGCACTTAGTTAAACGATCTGCTGCATGTTCGGCCCTCAGAAATCCCTCTTTTTTATAATTATTTTCTATTTCTATGATTAATTATGACCTTGATGTCTTGTTTTGCGTCCATCACATCCAGACGCGAGTCCCAGAGACGCGTTTAAAAAGCTTTTTCAGAGGAGTGGAGCTGTGTACGACCCGTGCACGGCCCGGCGTGGCTGTACTTTACACCACTGTGTGTGATTTCCGAGTGTCTGAGCTGTAACTGTTTTGTTCTTCTTCAGTCTCGGATGCAGACGGTTCGGACGGGCTGCAGTTGAAGAAAGAACATGCCTTAAGAGTCTTCAGCTACATCAGCACATGGACACAGAGGTCAGATTCCTCTCATTCGTTACGTCCGACTATTTATTCATTTATCTCTCGAGCAAGAGAACACAAGAACAGTCCTAGACTTCCTGCCAAGTACAGAAATTTAAGCAAAGAATATTGACGAGTTATAAATAGGGGTGTGACCAGACACTCCTCACCATATTTGGTTTATGAGAATGAGATGAAACTATTTTTTATATTTATAAGAAGAAAAAAAAAATTAAAAGCAACATTCACGTTCATTCAAGAGGAGAGAGAGAGTTTATTTCAATATATTTATATAGCGAGGATTGGGCGTGGCTTCAGAAGAACAATACAGAGGATCGAATCCCAAACGATGTTGATCGTATATTAATATCGTTACAGCAACTTTAAATTAAAAATATATATATTTTACACTTCTTAGTTTCTTGGGATTATACCGTTAATAAACATGTTTCAGTAGCACACACGTTATTATATTAAAATAAATAACACATTACATTATTCAGATATTAAAGTGTTGTGCCTGACCATGCATGTGTGAACACGATTTACAGAATCATAACACAGATGCTCAATAAGGATCCTTCGAGATTCACGAAGCACTTTGAGGTTTTGGCCACCAGGTGTCGCTGATGTCTTTTGAACTTTCATGACTTCAGAAAGCTTCAGTGCCATAACAGGTTAAAGTTCAACTGAGAGATGCTCTGAGTGCTGCTGTGTTGCCAGATCCATCTTAAAGTTAAAAAGCAAACAAACAAACAAATATAATTTATTTATTATAACTTATTTATTTGTGCTGCCCATGCAGCGTCTTTCCTCCCTGTACTGACCCACAGTTGAGGTGAATTTCCTCCTTTATTCTCCCAATTACTGCCGAGATGAGGGTTCGAATCTCAGCTGTGCTACCGGCCAGGTGTCAACACGGGCATGAGGGGGATTATTTGGGGCAAATGGGTGTTTGTGGTAGAAGGCCAGAGATGGATTAACACAGAATGACTGGTTGGTGAGGTCCCCATTAGTTGGTGTCTCAACAAGTCCCAAACTTGATGTCGTGTGTGTGTGTGTGTGTGTGTGTGTGTGTGTGTGTGTGTGTGTGTTACAGGCAATGCCTGTGCTGCTTCAAGGAGTACAAGCACCTCGAATCATTTAACCAGCTGGTCTACGGCCTCATTAACCTGGTCATCGCCCAGGTGACCAGCCTGAGGGAGCTCCTCTGCAGTCCCCATGGCAACAAAGGAGGCGAGGGAGGCGAGTCCGGATGGAGCTCCGGCCGTCCTCAGCCGTCTCCTCACGAAGAGGAGACGCTCAACGTGGAGAGAGACTCCGCCGAGGAAGAGGACGCTGGGCGGGACGCCGAGGGTCCCGAACACAACCAGGAGGAGGAGGAGGAGGAGGCACGGCCGAGCGACGGCGGGGGGCCGGAGGAGGGACGCGAACTTGACCCCTTCTGTACCTGGAGCACCGAGGAGAGAGAGAAACTCCTGCTGTGTGCAGCCAAGATCTTCCAGATCCAGTTTCCACTCTACACAGCTTACAAACACAACTCACAGCAGACTATAGAGGTACACACACACACTCACTCACATACACAACTCACAGCAGACTATAGACTTGTACACACACACACACACACACACACTCACAGCAGACTACAGAGGCACACACACTCACTCACATACACAACTCACAGCAGACTACACACTGCTCTTTTTGTTTCATGTAGTAAGAAGCTTTTGTAGACTCATTTCTTTCTGCTCTCCGTGTCTCCTGTAGGACATCTCGGCTCAGGAGAGCAACATCCTCGGCTCCTTCTGCGACATGAACGTGAGTGCCGAGAGACCTGCAGCGCTCGTACAGTCCTGTTAGTCCTTCAGAATCGAACCACCAGGTCCTCCAGACCTGAGAAGATCAGCGGCTAAATGTTGAGTCCTCCAGCGCTGACCAAGTCTGGTGAAGACTGTGGTGTAACGTGCAGAGCTGTAATCTCTGTAATCTATGTCCTCAAGGTCCTAATTTTATTTTACACTGCAGCTGCAGGAGCTCTGTGCCCATACGCTGCCACATGGTCTCCAGATTCAGACGTGGGTCCTGGTCCGAGGTCCAGATAGCAGAGACCTTCTCCTGCCATTAAACAGCACAAACATGCCAAACATGGCGTTAAAACCCAAATAAATAAACCAAATAGCAGAAATCCATGAATTTGTGTAGCTGTAGAGCTGATCTTCACCCCTCACGTGTTCGGGTGTGTGTGTGTGTGTGTGTGTGTGTGTACGTTCCAGGATGTGGAGGTCCCTCTGCACCTCCTGCGTTACGTGTGTTTGTTCTGTGGGAAGCACGGCCTGTCTCTGATGAAGGACTGCTTCGAGTCCGGGACGCCCGAGACGCTGCCGTTCCCCATCGCACACGCGTTTATCACCATCGTGTCTAACGTGAGCGCGCGCACACACACACACACACACACACACACACACACACACACACACACAAACCTAGGCTGTACAGATGTGTGTGTTTTTATTTACTTTCATTTCTGTGCTTCAGATCAGGATCTGGTTGCACATTCCGGCTGTGATGCAGCACATCATCCCGTTCCGCACTCACGTCATCAGGTGAGACGAGCTCCTGTGTGTTAGACGTGTCGGAGGAGGTGTGTGTGTGAGAGTCCCGGGAAAGGAGGCGTCGGCTGGTCATGTGATCAGGGATATAACGTCACGCTCGTGCTGATATAGTTTAGTTCGTGTAGTACATATGAACTGTGTTTGGGTTTCACACACCTCGCCTCTCACACACACTTTCATGTGCTCTCTGTGTGTGTGTGTGTGTGTGTGTGTGTGTGTAGGTACCTGTGTAAGCTGTCGGACCAGGAGCTCCGTCAGAGCGCCGCGAGGAACATGGCTGACCTGATGTGGAGCACGGTGAAGGAGCCGCTGGACAGTGCGCTGTGCTTCGATAAGGAGAGTCTCGACCTCGCCTTCAAATACTTCATGTCCCCCACACTGACCATGAGGCTGGCTGGACTGAGCCAGATCACGGTGAGGGAAACACACGTGCACACACACACACACACACACACTGAGACGCAGATAAATGCAGAGGCCACGCCTTCTTTACAGGGACCGACTGGGAAATGCAGAGGCCACGCCTTCTTTAATTGGACTGAGTGTTAAGTTCAGAGGCCACGCCTTCTTTAATTGAACTGAGTGTTAAGTTCAGAGGCCACGCCTTCTTTAATTGGACTGAGTGTTTAGTTCAGAGGCCACGCCTTCTTTAATTGGACTGAGTGTTAAGTTCAGAGTCCACGCCTCCTGTACCGGGACTCACTGACAGATTGCGAAGCCCCGCCTCCTTCCCCGAGGTTGACAGCACTGAGTCTGATTGAATGTTTTCTTCTCTCTCGTCTTCCAGAATCAGCTGCACACGTTCAACGACGTCTGCAACAACGAGTCCCTGGTATCGGACACCGAGACGTGAGTATCACCAGAAGGGTATTTGTTCCATCCTTTTCTGGCGCAGCCACTAATGAAACCGAGACAAACGATGAGTTCGGAAGGCGCAGGCGTCTCCTCCCACCCTGCTTTCGCTGCTCACGTACTTTAGCTGACGTGCGGCCATCTATACAGTCACGTGTCTTCATTTCAAGATGCTTTGCTAAAAAAAATAAAAGGAAACGTCTCTGGGTCAGGAGCGAGGGTGACTTCAACGCTTTTCTCTCTTGCAGGTCGATAGCTAAGGAGCTGGCGGACTGGCTTATCAACAATAACGTCGTCGAGCACATTTTTGGACCAAATTTGCACATTGAGGTTCGTATCCTTGTTCTACGGCGATCAGGATTTCTGTGAGGCCATCGCTGCTGAACGGGCTCCTGCTCTGACCTCGTCTCCTGTGGGGCTTCGAGTTCAGTGAACATTTACTGTGTACAATCTGAGACATCGAGGGTTAAGGGCCTCGCTCAAGGGTCCAACAGCACCACTGGTGGGGCTTGAACCGGTGGCTTACTAGTCCAGTACCCTTACCCACTAGGCTACAGCGGGTTTAAGGTCTTTATAGTTGCGTACGATGAAGAGATTTTAACTTGTGTAGTTGTGTAACGTGTCAGTTTGATCGTGTGTGTGTGTGTGTGTGTGTGTGTGTGTGTGGCAGATTATTAAGCAGTGCCAAGTGATTCTGAACTTCCTGGCTGCAGAAGGCAGACTGAGCACACAGCACGTCGACTGCATCTGGGCCGCTGCTCAAGTAAAACACACACACACACACACACTATCTCTCTCTCTCTCTCTCTCACACACACATACACACACACACTATCTCTCTCTCTCTCTCTCTCTCTCTCTCTCTCTCACACACACAC
>JAYDZG010000013.1:1485408-1495812 GCA_034509265.1 Microcambeva bendego
ATTCAGTGTCTCCAATCAACCTGGAAGCATGTCTTTGGACTGTGGGAGGAAACCGGAGTACCCGGAGGAAACCCACGCAGACACAGGTAGAACATGCAAACTTCACACAGAAAGGACCCATATATATATATATAATGTGTGTGTGTGTGTGTGTGTAAGAGTCTGTTAATGATAGGACATTGAAGCTATTGTGTTACTTCCTGGAAAATTTAATGCCAGTGCCGACTCCCAGGCCATTTTTCTGCTTCACTGATTGTGAAAGATACTGTCGTGGGGAGGTCAGATATGTGCTGGTAGTCTGGTCCCTGAAAGGTACTTGAGTAATAACGTCCTTTAAAGCGGGTGCTGTGTGGAGTCAGCACCTTTCATGTTCAGATTCTGTTAGTAAATGGATGTAAGGCGGCTCTTCCTTCTATATTGAGTGGAAACATGTCGTCTTTGTGGGTCTGGAGACCCACTGGTTCCCCTCGATCTTCAGGGAACTGTATTGATCTAGAAATCTAATTCCTAATAGTAATGATGAAGAAAACATTTTGCTTTACGATCGCTCCTTTAATAACAGACCGTAAATCTCTCAAAGTTTGGGGAACTCGCTTTATTTAAGTGATGGTTGACCACAGAACTCTATAAAGCTTCCAGTACTTTTTTAAGTACTTTAAATATTTAAGTTTAATTTGCCGGGATGACGAAGTAACAGTTGAAAATGCTAGATTTTTCTTTCCACAAATATAACCGTGTTTATTAGATTTTACTTGATTATAGTAAAATGATCTATAGGTGCCATTAATAGTCTTTTACTTCTCTTACAATAAAATAAATTTAGTAAATGTCAGTAATGTGTATCACTTACTAAACACACTTTTGTTTAACTATTGCTTCATATTAAGTTCCTGATATTTTTGATATAAGCAAAAGCAATAACTCATTTTACACAGTGAATACACATCCAACAACTAAGGCGTAAAATCTAAATAATTAATTAATTAATAATTATAATATGAATAGAACCGTAGTAAACATCTTAAATGAGCAACACGAACATCGACAATATTCATCACAAAAATAAAAAAGAATGGAATAACATCCCTGCTGTTCTCCAATGAAAAAGCTTTAAATAATTAAACATTTATAACTGTGGACCTACCTGACAGATCTGGCTCTGAGCTCGCCGCTGCTGTCTGCTGCTGCTGCATGTTTCAATATCTTCACCGACCAGCCTGATGAATTCTGGATCAAAACCAAAGTAAAGCTGCAAACTGTAGAAGTTTTTGGTCTTTTACAGGAGAGCTCTGAGGATGCAGTGTGTGCATGGCGACACTGATATGTGAGGAGAAGAGATGTGATACCTCCTCTCGGTTTCCTCCTCACAGAGACAAGCAGGTGAGACGATTCACTGAAGGAAAGCGACACCTCTCGGTACCCAAACTCAAAGCTCTGAAACATTAGCCACTCTTATTTATAAATGAAATAAACGTCAGACGTTTTTACTGCAGTAATGTCGGCTTACTTGGGCACAATTTGCCTGGAACGCAGAGTGGAGACTTAAAGAAGCTGAATGTGAATGGATACAATATAAATATATACTGTATATATATATAACTGACTGGATACGTCTTTCAAAATCTACTAATGTAAAATAAATAAATCACATATGCTGAAAATATTTCTGAAAATATAAGAAATACAGTGTGGTTAATCAAATGGAGGCTTTATGTAACCACAACTAAATGCCCCATACATTACTGTGTGGAAGATGAAACACTAACATCTTTTGCTAAAGTATAAAAGGACCCACAGAAATATTTGTAGAAAGCTAAAAACCTGAATTTATTTAATTTATTTATAAGAAACATGAGATTGTGTGGAATATAAATATAAGAGATAAACATGAGCATGTGTGGAATATAAATAGAAGAGATAAACATGAGATTGTGTTGGATATAAACATGAATGTATGAAATATAAACATGAGAATGTTTAACCTCTTATCCTGATCAGGGTCTGTAGGGGTGCTGGAGCCTATCCCGGCTCTTCAACAAAAGCAAGGCACACAGTAACTACCTGGACGGGTACCTACAGGACGATTCAGTGTCTCCGATTAACCTGGTAGCATGTCTTTGGACTGTGGAAGGAAACCGGAGTACCTGGAGGAAACCCACGCGGACACGAGGAGAACATGCAAACTCCACACAGAAAGGACCAGGACCACCCCACACGTGGATTGAACCCAGGACCTTCTCACTGTGAGGTGACAGTGCTACACACTAAGCCACCGTGATGCCCAACACGAGAATGTATGGAATATAAACGTCTGTTAAATCAAATAATGGGTCCTAATGATCCTAAAACCAGTAGCTTATATTTATGCCATTTAGTAAATAATTCTCCAAAGCAACTTAAATCCACAAATTTAACGGCTGGTCGGCGATTTGGTGATCCAAAGATCTAAATATGTTTATGTTGTTTATTATTATTTTAACGTTAAGTTTTATAGGAACAGTAGTTATTCATCATCTCACAAGTTTATAAATCACTCTGACAATTTTTTTTAGAACTTTGTGTGGGATTTGGCTGGCTTCTTCTCAGACAGACATGTGGAGAACATGCAAAATCCAAAGCAATCATGAACAAACCCAACAATTTACTTTCAAAATCTAATTTTATTTCATAATAAGAAATACACGCTATAATGTAATGAATTTGTTGCAAAAGCAACACGTTACACATATTTAATTCAAAGATTTCAGAAGAGCAGTTATTAAGTTTGTTACAGATAAAATGAAGCACAAAAACAGAAAAAACAAACAGTGGACAGACGTTACACGAAAATAATTACATTAATAATGACTACGATCACTGAGTCGGACAGCCGTTAGCATCCATGTTAGTGTTTGTCTTGCGTGGTGAGGAGTTTGGAATGTGAAACCAGTTGTCGGCGCTTTCACCAGTGGAGGCGGCAGCATCTGAGAGGAGGAGGAGAAAAGCACAAAAAGAACTAAATTAGTACAGTTAAAAATAACCTGATCAAGGACCTCAGTACTAATAACATAATGAAAGTTTCATTTATCTGTGCAAATATGAAGTTTCCAGAGAGACAGAGAGAGACACACATGGAGAGACACACAGACAGAGAAAGAGAGAGACAGAGAGAGACACACAGAAAGAGAGACAGACAGTATTCAGAAATAAATCTGTTAGATTGATGCTTTAGGCAGCAAATCTTTTTCCTCCTTCCTTAAAATTCTTTAAATTACTTGTCCATCTGTTTATAGAAATGCAAGTTTTTACCACTTAAACATTAAAAACACTAAACCCAGGATAAAATCAATTTTGGAATCTCTCACCACAGATGAGTGTTAGGTGATAGATCAGTCATAGTGGTCAGGGTACAGGACTAGTAATCCAAAGGACGCCGGTTCAAAGCTCACCACTGCCAGGTTGCCACTGTTGGGCCTTAACCCTCATTATACAGACTGTATACTGTACCTGTACTGTACCTGTACTGTAAGTCGCCTGATGAATGCTGAGAATGTAAATGAATCACTACTTTGACACAGAAGTAACAGAATCCAAGAAACCCGACCCAGAGTGTCACGTTGCACCTACACCAGTCCAAACAGTAAACCGTGCTCATCATCACCCCCCAGTGCTTCAGTTAGTCATGCTAAGTGCAAAACCCCCAAACCCTCCTCCGGATTACCCTCGTCGCTTTCTGAAGAGTCGTCTGTAGACGCGTCG
Source organism: Microcambeva bendego (assembly GCA_034509265.1). NCBI lineage: Eukaryota > Metazoa > Chordata > Actinopteri > Siluriformes > Trichomycteridae > Microcambeva > Microcambeva bendego. Next base: position 1,489,147 of record JAYDZG010000013.1, read on the forward strand.
ACCGCCGTACCCGACACTTCTGTTAAAGAAAACGTCAAGGGCAAAGATTTGCCACAGATTGTGACAGAAGGCCGAGCGGAGAGAACGAGAGGGCCGGGGCGTACCTGGCATGGTTCCCAGGCTGGAGTTATCGAAGAACTGTTTGGGACACTTCAGGGAAACGGGTTCGGCTCCCGCGCGGACGTCGAAGAACTTGCTTTTCGGGGAGTCCAGGAAGACCTTCTTGGGAGAGTTCACTTCGGTTTCGGTCAGGGGAGGATGGCGCTTGTTTGGGGTGCGTGGGGACTGAGGCGCTTCCTTTTTACTTTCCCTCAGCTTATAAGCCCGGCTCTTCCATTTACTGATCTCCTCCTGCTGCTTGCTCACGAGGCTGAGAAATGAATGACATTTAAAAATCACTCTTATGGAGAAAAGTTTTTTATTTATTACCATTTTTACATGGCGATGTGGGTACATGTATTTAATCTAAGTATTTAAGTTCTTCATCTGGTTATTTATTTATCTGTTTAACGCCATGTTCACACACTGGTCATTCTCATAGCGAGACAGGTACTCGGTTTTTGTAAGGTTTATTTATTTATTAAATCCAGTCTTTGATTATTTATCTAGAAAAACACTAGTCTTGTGCTTTTCAGTTTATCAGAGTCTCTGTTTTGGTTCTATAAAAAATTTCCACCATTAAAGTCGGTACGGTGAGTCTGTTATGTTATATTACACTGTTAGAAGATGCTCGACTGACCCACCAGGGGATCACACTCCAGGTCTCATCGGGTTACCTTTCAAAGTGTGCAGTCTTCCTCTCCAGCTCCTCCATCTTCTTCTCTTTGAGATTAGTGTGAGTTCTGGAGTGGGTACCGGCTTTAGCATGGAGTTCCTCTCCTTCCACAACTAAGAAGAACAGAAACGGGGGTCAGCATTGGTGTTTAAATGGACCAGACGGATGTGACGGTGTGAGGTGCAGAGGTCCGTACATGAACGCTCGTCCTCCTGCTGGGTTTTCCTAAGATTCTCCTTCAGCTTACGGATCACCTCCTCTCGGTGCTCCAACACCGAGCTCAACTGTGAGATCCTGGAAACCCGAAGACACCGGTTAGTCAAAGAGATTTAAGGATCATTAACGGAATCATTTTAGTGGAATCATCTACAGGAGGCGGAATTAGAGATCCGTACTCTTTCTCATGGCCAGTAGTCACAGCGATGTGGTCCAGCTCCATCTTCACCAGCTTGTCCTTCATGGCCTCCATTTCAGCAGCACTAGGTGGCATCTTCACCTTGGCTAGAGTCTTTTGGGGGGGAAGAACAAAAACCGAACAATGTGACCCGATTTCCTTACTCAATATGCAAATATAAATTCATCTGGATTGATTGAATTTGGCCATAATAAAATGTCAAATTCTAACACTGGGGGACATGAGCAAGGTTCTGACCCCACAGCTGCTGAAACTGTGTTTGGAGATACCTGGAAGTCACTTACAAGGGTGAGAAAGTAAATATATATATATAAAATAAGAAGATGAAGCACCTCGGCCTCTTTGAGCTTGGCCTGCAGGATCTGGATGAGGTTCTCTTTTTCCTTCAGGTCAGAGTTCAGCTCTTGAAGCCTGATGATGTGGTTCTTGTTGGAGACATCTTCCTGAGTCTTCAGCTCCTCAGTTTTCTTCAGAACAACCTGACAATCACAAATTAGTCACATCTACATTACGGGACTCTGGCAGCTTGCTTATCGCTCTTTATGTATGTCTAGCTTGGTTTCCTTTAAATGTTTTTCCTTGGTTTAGTATCACCTTTAGTGTCTTGATCCAAATGTTTTCTCTTTTTCATATTCAGGGAGCTCCACCAGTACATTATGGTGATTTAAGAGTGACTTAATTTATGGTCTTTGCGTTCTCCGGTTGTGTAGTTTGAGCTGCCGTTACCTCCATCTGTGTGTGTGCGTGCTGTAGCTGGAGTGTGAGCCGCTCTTTGTCCTGCAGTAGTTCCGCCTCAGTTTTGGGTCGGTCGACATCGTTCCCGGGCAGAAGCGTGAGGTTCTCACGTCTCGCCTCCTTCAGTCTCTGCTCGGACTCGAGCTCCAGAGACTTCAGGGTGGAGACTGCAGAGTCGTACTTGTCCAGCAGACCCTGCAAGGAGAAGAAATATTAATAAGCAGATGTAATCATACAGCAGGAACAGGTCTGGTTCAGCAGGGACACATCGTGCAGGGCGCTAAGCCCCCTCGGCCAGCACCCCGGGCCCAGCCAATCACTATTACACCTCAGGGATTCGAACCCGGATCGAACCAGTGCAAAATTTCCTTTTTACCAGTTATACAATTTCTGGGAACAAGCTTTAGCAGAATTAACATGGTTTTATCCTGTTAATCTTATTCGAGGCTTTAGTTTATTTAAACTTGATCTTACTTGACGGAAAACCTTCTGCCGATCAGTCAAAGCTGCTCTGCGTGAAAGTTCTCGCTCGAAGAACTGAATGATGGCGGCAGCGTCGGCGGTCCTGCTCAGTGCCTTGACCTCCTGGTTGGCGCGACTCTGGGCCTGATGTTCCTCTGAAAGCGTGACCGCATGTTTGGCTGCGGCGTCCTCCAGGACCTCCAGGACGCTCGTCGTGTCCTGTTGAACAGGTTTTACTTTTAAAACTCAGAAATGAATCCATGAGGCCATTAAACTCAGAGTTTCGGGTCGGTGTCGGCCCTAAAAGTATAAAGCATGGAAACAGAGCAGTGAAGGTTCACCTGACCTGCAAACACAGCTTCCGTTTCTCCAGCAGCTCGGACAGTCTCCGGTCCCAAACCTGCTGGAAGTCCTCCTGGAGGGTCTGGAGGGATCGTGAAGGCGCTTGTGCTCGACGTATGAGCACGTCGAGCAGCCGCCGCTCCTCGAAGGAGGCCACGTCCCGTTGAACCTGGACCATGAAGTGCGCCTTGTGCCGCTGAGCCAGCCTCTTCAGCGTCACCTGAACCAAGACGTTCAACAATCTGTGAGCCATGGATCCTTCCCCCGCCCCACACGCCGATACTTTAGGATCCCAGTAGTTCCCCCACGGGCTCAGTATCCCAGACTTACCGCCGTCTTCACTAGGACGTCGTTCAGCTGTGCCGATTCCGTCGTTAGATTAGCGAACGCGGTTCTGTGAGTCTTCGGAACGAAAGGCAGCAGCTGAGAGAACGAGCTCCATTCTTTGCCGTTGCCTTCGGCGAGAGAGTCTTTCGGTGTTGGCCGATCGATGATGCTCTGGAGCTTTTTGAAGGCAGCCTGCGTGTCAAGCGGATCAAAGATAAAGACGTTGACAAACAATTCTGATTAGCACGCATCACTACCAGAGACAGGAAATCTCACCAGGTAAATAACCAAGTCAATTTCCCTCTATATATAAACTACAGCAAATCATGGCTCCCGTAATCTAATTACTATTTTAAGAAAGAGACACTATTAAATCTGATCGTTTTAACTCCCTTACTATTTATCTGGGCTTGGGGTGCACTACAATGCACACGTTTATGTATCCTAGTGGTTAGAAACCTATAAGAACGATTCGGTGTCTCCAAGTATTTATTTATTTGGGGGTTTTATGCCCTATTTAACGTGTGTGTTATTTATTGGCAGTAATAGGCGATTTGGTTTATTTTATATTTTCTGGTTGTGTCTAAAGTAACATGGCTGCATGTTTTTGGACTGTGGGAGGAAACCCACACAGACACCAAGAGAAGCATGTCTAACCTTTCCAAATTCTGTTTTGATGCATTAAACAAGAACTGGAATGGAGCTTTACTGTCTACTTTAGATATTATTTTTTGTTAAGACTAGAGTAATAAACCACATATTAAAAATTGCACTTGCTTACCTTAAGCTTCTCATTACAGGTCTCGATCTCCGACGTCACCTTTAACCGATTTTCACTAGATGCCACGTCGACATGCTCGTTCCTCTCATGAAGAGACTGGAGAAGGAAAAAATGCCAAAATGCACATCAGGAAAGTTTTGACCCGAATATCCTCCCTGACCTTTATTTTCTATTCGGCCTAGGGACCAGAACGGAGAGCGAACTGAGACACACTTTCAGCCACGCCAACCATTAGTAAATAATATCCATGGCTAGGATAACAGATTTAAACTCTGGACCCTCAGATCTCTTGCTTACATTCCAATTTACCTCACTTGCATGTTCCGGGACCTAGGATTTGAACCCAGGACCTTCTTGCTGTGGGGTGACCCACGAGGGGAAATACAAGGACAAGACTAACCTGGTTGAGAGAGCTGACTTCAGACTGTAGAGCATCATTCTGCTTTTCAAGTCCCTGAATTTTCTCTTGTGTGTGTGTCAGCTGAGAGAAGATGATCATTCATACATTATAATGAATAAAACCCTGTAAATAAGAGCTTCTGTTATATAACGTGTTTACCTCTTCTATTCTTCCCTCCAGCTCTCTCTTGAGCCGGTCTCTCTCCTCTTGGACCTGAGTCTTCTCATCGAGAAGCTGACCTTTAACCCCACAGAGACGCTCGAGCTCCTCGGTCAAACGGACTTTCTGCAAAGTTATTCAACCCACTTCAGGTAACAAATCAACTTGAATCAGAATGATTTATTTACACCGATGCTCCTCATGGTGAGAGCGCCACTTGGATCATCAGCTCATTTATTTACATTTCTTTCAAGTTGAATTCTTTAATTCCTGTAAATATTTCTTACCCTCTCGTCGCTCTCTTTAAGCTCATTCCTCAGCGTAGCTCCTTCCTGCCTGGTACTTTCCAGGATTGCTTGGAGTTTCTCCTTCTCCTCCTCGAGAGAAGTGATGCAGGTCTGGAGATTCTGCGCCTCCGAGGTTCTCTCGGCCAGAAGTTGCTCACTCATGGACTCCAGGTCTTTGTTGAGTTGGTTTATCTAATGTATGGAATCAAAGCAGAAATGCAAACATGACCAAGCTTTACAAACACACGGACGGCCAACAATGCTGCTCCTGCTAGATGAGACGGACCCAGGCACCCGACGGGAGTAAGGCACCCAACCCCTAACTGCCCCCTAGTGTGTGTGTGTGTTTAACTGCACGGATCAGGTTAAAATGCGGAGGAGAATATTCTAAATAATAATAATAATTTAAAAAAATAGTATTGTAAATAAGAGTATTCTAAATTGAAAAAAATATTCTAAATAACACAGATCAAGTACGTTAACCACTGAGCTGGTGCTGCACTGTAACTTTGGTACTCACCCGCTGCTCGAGTCGCTCTTCCTTCTCAGCACTGTGGACCATCAGGTCAGCATTCTCCTTCTGCTGCTGCTTCAGCTCCTCCTTGGTGGAATGGAGCAAGTTCTGATAGGCTTTTGACTATGGGGGGCAAAACACAAAATGAGCTTTGGTCACCACGTTTGACATCCAGGAGCTTGATGGAACGCGGCTGGTTTTCATGGAGATTGGATTAATAAACATAAAAGCGCTTACCATCTCAGCAGCTTCCTGAAGATCCTTCCTGAGTGTCGTTCTCTCGCTCTTTAGAGCCTCGACTTCATCCTTCAACACCTGAACCTGTGTGAAAATAAATCACGAGACGTTTTTGTTTAGAAAAGCTCAATCTTCACACTACTACTGTGAATGACTACAGCGCTCCCTGACCTGCTGATGTTCTGTTTCCTGTGATTCTCTCGGACTTGCTTCGTTTGGATCTTGTTTCTTGTGTTTGCCTTGGACTTGGATGAGCTGCAATAGAAACCGCTCAGGTAAAGCGCCGGTCCTGTCTGTAGTCGAGTAAATCGCTCTACAGCAGGCATTCGGTGCGCCGTCGTACCTCTCTTACTCCTTGCAGCAGCTCCTGCAGGCGGGCGTCGTCCCCGTTCACGTTAGCCGATGATCCCGAGACGTTTGAAGCGCCGCACTGAAGATCCTTTAACTGCAGGATCTGCGAACACCACGTGGAAACAGCGTGGAGGTTATTACCGGGCCACAAACACTGGAGCTACGGTATTTTCTTCACATAATGACCCCCACCCCATTCAACTACAAGCCAATGAAATCTGCTCGTTCCCCTACCAGCTCCTCTTTCCTGTCCAGCTCTTTCCGGACGTGGTCCTTCTCCTCATTCATTCCCTGCAGGAGCTCTAGTAGATGGTCTCTCTCTTCCGTCAGGGTTGAGATGTTCGCGCGAAGCTTTTCCAGCTCGTCTGCAGTTTCCAGGCTGATTTTTTCATTTTCGGCCAAAAGACGATCCTTCTCGGCATTAGAGCTGCAGACTTCTCCTCTCAGCCGAGTCGCCTGTGGAAGGACGACACTGGGGAGTTACGAGCCGCCTGGGTGCTTCTCACGTGGATTCTGCGTTACACATTTACTATCCGATGCAACTGTTGTGACTAAATACAATAAAAACAGGTGATCATTCAGGACCGTGTTTATTTTTTTAGATTTTATTAGAATATTCTTTTTATCACTGTGTGGTGATATTCGTCCTCCGCATTTTAACCCCATCCGGGTTACACTAGTGAACACTAGGGGGCGGGTGAGAACACACATGCGGAGTAGTGCACAGTAGTGGCCGGGTGCCCAGGCATGGCAAGAGGTTGGGTGCCTTGCTCAAGGGCACCTAAGGGCCTGTCAGCTCTGGAAATCAAACCAGCAACCTTCTGGCACTGATAGGTTGTCACTGTTGGGCCCTTGAGCGAGGCCCTTACCCCTCATTGCCC
>JAYDZG010000013.1:1712088-1725085 GCA_034509265.1 Microcambeva bendego
TGGGGGGGGCGGGGGGTGCAGGAATGAACGAGACTAGCTCGTTTAGACAAGGCGAGAAAGGTTCGCGACGCTCGGTGTCGTTCTGGATGATCAACTGCTGCGTCCTCTTCTTCTTCTCTCCGAGGAGAGTCACCATCAGATTCTTCTTCAGACTCTTAGAATCTCCCGGCTGGACTACTGCAGCTCCGTTCTGGCAGGTGCTCCGATATCAACTATTAAACCCCGGCAGCTCGTCAAAACTCTTATATTATATTTAACCGACCTAAACTCTGCCACATCACCCCACTGCTGCGTTCTCTTCACCGGCTTAATGTAGCTGCTCGCGTTTGAAACCCTGACGCTCGCCTGCGAAGCCAAATATGGAGCAGCACCAAGATACCTCGAGGATCTAATCAAACCCCTCAAAAGCACAATGTTGTATCTCCAATTAACCTGTGGGAGGAAAACGGAGCTCCTGGAGGAAACCCATGCAGACGAGGAGAACATGCTTGGTGTGAGTCGATAGTGCTACCCACCGTGCTGGCCCAGAAAATAAATATTTATAAATTTAATAATATAATAATTTAATACTTTATTTAATAAATTTATTTAATGGCCCACCTGGGAATGGAACCCATGAGCATCATTCTAAACCGATTCAGTGATAAATGAGCGAATGCTCGAGCATCAAGCCCACGCTGTCCAAATGTAAAACCTCCTGTAATCCTCACACTTGAACATCCATCTCCTTCTGGTGTTCTGAATCATTCCGGTCGGTCACATTTCAGCAGCTGAATATTAATGAGCCAAAAATCTGCTTGTGAATATTCATGACTTGTGCCTAGCTTTTAAAATTTTTTTTTAAAGCAGTGTACACGAGGCAGAGAAGTTCACCATACGGCGTTTAATTAAAATGCACACAAACCCCGTGGTTCACGCTTCACTGTGTCATGACTTGCTTGAGTTAAAATGTGCAATTATTTGAAGACCTTTAAATCTTTCTCAAAGTCAACACAGATCTGTATTGAGAGCAAAATCTCTTTGGGGCAGCAGGGTGGTTAAGTGGGTAGCGAGAAGGTCCGAGAGCTCAGGTTTCCTCTCACAGTCCAAAAACATGCAGCCAGGTTAACTAGAGATACAAAATTGTACCGCAGGTATGTAGCCACTGGGATGCACAGAGTGGTGCATTATAGTGTCGGTCCCAAGCCCGGATAAATAAGGGCATCCGAGATAAAAAACTATGCCTAACCATGAAACCAATCATGCAGACCACGATCTGATGTGGCGACTCCTAACGGGAGTAGATGAAAAAATAATCTAGGTTACTTCTAATTTCTAAAACGTTTTGTCTCTCCTGCTCTTTCATTTCAATCATTTTAAAAAGCAGGTCTGGACTTATGCAGCACAACCCTGTTATATCAAATCAATACAGGGAGTCATAGAGCTTCATCAGTATATTTTATCTGACACCAGCCCCACGGTGACATTAAGCCAGCTAGGACAGGTTATTCTGGGTAAAAACAGAAAGTGGCTTCAGTTCGTGGTGTCTACTTTTCTATTGTAAAACCGCTGAAAGCCAACAGCACAATTAGATTTAAATCAAATGGATATACAGTATGATGCCCACACAGCACCTACGGAGCACCTGAGGCCGTATTTATCAAGCGTCGTGGAATTACTCCCAAGAGCTGGTCGGTATGAGAGCTGAATTACGACACTACTAGGCAGGGTTGCCAGATTGCGACTAAGGCACGGCCATAGAAATGACCGATCACTGAAGGGAATCCCTGATCAAAGAATTGAGTAATACCTTAATTCAACACACCTGGGTAGGCGATAGACCAAATGATCAAGGTTTAGGTTCATTTGTTTAACAGGATTTTACACTTTGGTTACACTTGGACAGAAACGGTAGTTACTCCTTACACAAGTACGCAAAACTAAATACATACGAGGTCAAATAAGACGTCTCTGAAAACAAACTGCAACATGTTATATGTAGCACGGTTTAAAGAGAACATTTACGAATGGCAAACACAAATAAATGAACATTTAATTTATTTTTGAAAAGCTTTTTGTAATGGAATCATTTCAGGCCTACACAGAAATATTGAAGTACTGGTGTGGATCAACACAGCAGCTGTGTGGGAAGACAGGACACGAACCTAGTCGGTCGTTGTGAGGTCACACATCAGGTCCAAACCCGGATAAATAGAGGGCAAAGCCACAGGTATATCCATGCCTTGTTTTAACAAGTCATGAGAATAATTTAACGAAGTATGATTCCCTGTGTTATAGACAATCTGATTTACAACCTCAGTCCAACCTGGCTGGCTAAAATCTCATTATCAAACCAAGCTTTTTTATTTAATCACGTACACAGCACGACTGACAGCAGTCACCATTGTTTTGTTGTGCCTGTTGCACAAAGGTGGATCTTGCAATGCATTCAAAACAATATTGTTCGAATTATTTTATTAAAATAGATGCAAAAACTGCGCATAGACACAGACTGGCTTGTTTACATGTAATCAGCTAATATTCGTGCTCCAAATGGGCCTCATTCCTCTCTTACACAACCGATTCTACACTCAGTTCACCTTGTAAAGCAAAATTCTACCACGTGACACGTTAAATACCCTCTATTTACCACCCAAACAAAAGGCTGCGCACTGATTCAGCCGCAAAAACACAGTCAAAACCCAGTCTCCACCTCGAGTAGAATCGGCTCACTTTTCCGAGTCTTTTCTATTATATAATTACACTACAAAGAACCGACTCTTACGAACCGACTCCCGGCCAGCTGCAGGCTAACCGCTAGACGGACAAAACAGTGTGAAACAAAATGCCGTGTCCGACTGAGAAATGTGAGAAAAACAAAAACCCCCAGACCTCAAGACACGCTACGACGCGTCCGAAACGACAATATAGGTGCACAAGCGGTGTTTAAAAGGTTGCCCTTTGTTCCGCAACAAACAGCCGAGACGCTGTTTATGAATATGTAAAGTTGCTGCCTTGGTAACTATTTTGTAATCTGTCCATACTGCGCCGCAGTCTCTGGCGCCCGAGGAAGCTTCGCGGCCGCGTCCCAATCCGCACTCTAGAACACTACTTCAACTGACGTAGCCTGACGAGAAAGCGAGCGCGAAGTACACACTACGTAGTGCGGCCCAGCGCTGTTTGTAACGCAGCCTCCTCGCTCGCTATTGCGCTACAACTCTCGACAAAGCAGTGTGCTAACTGATAGCATTTACAAGCCGTTTTGACTACTTTGTCTGACTTCATTTGCATAACCAACTGTCACATTAATCACTCAGCCAGACGCACTTCTTATTTTAATAAGACTGGAAACCAGACGCGCGGTGAAATCCGCAGCTAGACGCGCGGACACCCAACACACTCTACATAACGTTTTATCACCGAGCGGAGTTTTTGTTTGTGGCTAAGCTATGCTAACCAACAGCTAGCTAAAAAATCCTATCGCTGTTTACATCGAGCGCGATGCACAACACGCCAGCAGTGTTTTAAATGCATGATGGTGCGGGTTTGTTTACTCCTACAAGTATTTGGTAGGAAAGGGAAATTGATTATGAATATGTAAAATGGAATGATTACCTGCTCTCGGTCGCTCTTCTTGACTCGCTGATCCTCTGTCCGCCATTTTGAATATTTAGTACAAGTCACAACCCATCCCCGGCTGAACGAGAGTGAAGCTGCATAATGGGACTCAAGCACCCCCCCTTCCACTGGGTTCCTCCTCACCGTCCGCTGCTGCCTCACTACAACACACAGAACCGTACTACTCCGAGTAGGAACACCAAAATAGCCAATGCGCAATGGCTTACAGTGTTATATTATAAGGAGGTTTTACACACATTGGTTACATTCATGACAGGACATGTTACTGGTTACTCAAGATTAATCAGTTCAGGTCTTGCCATGGACAACTTGGTGTCTCCAATTAAGCTCATTCGTCTTTGGCCGGTGGGAGGAAACCAGAACACCCGGAGGAAACCCACACCGACATGCAGGGTGCAAACATGCAAAATCCACACAGAAAGGACCTGCACCGCTCCACCTGGGAATCAATCACAGGACCTTCTTGCTGCGAGGCGACAGAGCTACCTACTGAGCCACCATATCTCCCTATCAGAGATGGATGGATAGATGGAGTGATGGATGGATGGATAGATAGATAAATAGATGTTTTACATATCAATGGTGGAATTATAACCCCAATAGCTTGTTATACAAATCAAAAGAAATACTACACACTACAAAGATTCTCAGTACACAAATGTGTAACTTCATATGCAAACTTTACACAAAAAGGATACACACTCCACTTGGGAATAAAACTGGAACCATTTGCATTCCCATTCATTCATTTATTGTCTGTTTAGGTCAGGGTCATGTTGGGTCTAATTTATAGGGTAAAATGAAGGAACCCCCCAGGACAGGTCACCAGTACATTACAGGACACACACACATACACACAAACTTGCTTTTGTACTTTTGGGAATGAGGACTTTGGACACTGCTCTATCATGCAACCACTTACTAAAGAAAATCTTTTTTTCTCTCTTCTTAGCTCTACTGTTAAACATTATAAACGTTTTGATGAGAGATCTGAAGAATAGCTGAATAATGTGAAGGTAAAACTCAGCTAATAATGATAAAAGCATACCGTATTTGTTTGTTAGATTGCAATATTGTTTATGTCTCCAGATGGGTATTTCCAATAATTTGCATACTGGAAAATCCCTTCAGAATCATTAAGCTATGAAATTAGACAAACAACAAGCTACAATCTTGGACAGGGTCACAGTGGGTCCGACCTCTCTCAAATTACTGAGCCCAATGCAGAACCCCCACCCCAGAATGGACACCAATCTATCACAGAACCTCTTTCACCTCCCTAGACCTATACAGTACAAGGTTCAAGACATGTTACACCACATTCCTGAACTACAAAAACACTCCAGTGTACTCAAGTGTGTAATTAAAAAGAAACCTGAGCTGGAATTCCCATCATAAACTCAGGAAAGATCCACAATTGTGACAAGCACAGTTAAATCTGTCACACAAAATAAAATAAAAAATATATATATATATATATATATTTATATGAAAATATCTGTTTTCTTATAGGAAAGCATGACATATCTTGATACTGTTGTTCTTTGGTTAGATTTGAGCATGGGTTATCAAAACACCATCAATAGTGACTTTTTACCTGCTGCTCTGCACTCCTTATTATTTAATACTTTTATGGTAAGCCATCCTTATTGAATTTCTCTTCACATTTAATAGTCCTTTAGTTTAATTTAATCAATTAGATTTTTTGTTTTCAACAATTCACTTAGAATTCACATAATTTTAATCCTATCATGCAAAGAAAGGAGGCTGATACCTTTACTTTTTTAGGGGAAAACAAATACAGCAAGACAAGAGATTTTATTATTTTCTCCAGTAGCTTTATTATGGGTAGATCACGGTTGATCTGGTGACACCATGTATCAGTTACTCGCTCCTACAGGTAATTAAGAGCAGCCAGGTTACCTTTTGTATGGATGAGAACAGTGAACCCAGAGCCCAGAGGGAAACCAAACAAGGCAAACACAGAAAGGGACAAAAGACTGAGCGAGGCTTGACAAATCTATGAAACATGTCTCCACAGGACTCGGACACACCATCGTTAACCCCCGTTTTCCATACAAAACACCTGTAACATCTGGACTGTAACAGCATCTCGTACAAAACACCGAGACCAACATTTACTTACAATCTTTTTTCTTTAATGGTTTTTAGTTTAAGCTTGAGTAAAAAATAATCCTACCGGGTTGAGATTTTCAAATGCATGTCAATTAGGGCACGAACACTGGACACGGGAATATTAAGCCTGTAAGTACAATACAACACAACAATCAACATCAACCACAAAACCTAAAGATCCTGGAAGTCTGTGCTTGTGGAACATTTGCAATACACTTTCATGAGCAGATTTCTTGTGATTCTTGTTTTAGGAATGTTTTATTTTTTAAAGGGGTGTGAGAAAGTCTGTGTAATGTCACTAGGATCAAACTGTAGATCTAACCAGTGAGGAAAAAAACACACGAAGGAAGTCATTGTGAGCATTTATCTATGTGAAGTTCATTTTTCAGAAGCAATAGAGGTATAATCGATATTTTTAAATAGACCAGTTAAAACAATGTCCACTCTAATGCTAAACAAAAAATAAGATTTATTAATATAAAGCAAAAATGAGTCCAGATGTTTTCAGACAGATTATTGCAAGGTTTGGGGTCACAAATTAATACAAAGCTTTATGAACTGAGCTCTTGATCAACAGCAAGGAACCTGTATACCATACATTTCGATATGGTCACTCAATAAAAATATTAAAAACATGATGTTAATAATACATATGTGGGCGGACTTGTTAGCACTCAACTCTATTACCATATCATCACTAGTTAAACAACACTCACGTTCTTAAATGCTAATCCAATCTGGGTTGTTTGGGAGGCGTCTGGAGCCTCTCAGAATTTCAATGGGGGCATGGCACACAGAAACACCCTAGATGGGGCGCATGTCCATCGCAGGGCAGACACACCAGAGAACCTGTGGTCAGGTGTGTGAAACACGTTCTCATGCATAAAATAAATAATAAACATTTCATTTTAACCAAAACTCTGCAAAACTATCTTATGGAGTTAATATTTTCCCACCAAAATCATTTGTTAAGATTAATTTCTTTTGGAGTTTGACTTATCGTCCACTTGTTTCCTCCATGCACTCAGAACTTCGTCGTCCTCTAACTCTTCCGCCACCCTCGCTCTTGCCCTCTGTCTGATCTGATTAATAAAAGAAGATACGTCATCATCTTCGTCTTCTATGTGCTCTTTGTTCCTTCTTGCTGCCTCACTGTTGTCAGATCGTGAAGAGTGAGTAAATCTTCTCCTCTCTGAGTAGTCCTGGTAACCGTCCTCTTCTTCTGTCTCACGTCTGGAATAATATCTCCCGTTTCTGTAGGAGCCAGACTCTGCCGTTCCATTGAACGAGGAGTCTTCTCCGAGAGGCATCCTGCGAGGTTGATGACGGAATTCCGGACTGGGATCTCTGCTTAAATCCAAATCGCTGTCGACCTCGTACCGTGAAGTGAATCTTGACGCGAAGCCGAAGTCGCCTTCATCGCCATCTTCTGCCGCAATCGAGCTTCTTCGGGTCGGGAAATCGAATTCCGATGACTCTGGAGGCTCGTCGAACGCTGGCCTGGACATGCGGGGTTCAGCGGTGTCTTCAGTGTAGCTTCTTGGTTTGCTTGATGGGGGTCGAACATTATTCAGCCACTCATCGATGCTGCAGTTGTTGTTGGCCGAGGCTGGAAGGTGGAGAATTCCTGACCGGCCGTAATCTCGTTTTGGTTTTGGTCTTTCACTGGTGTGGGTTAAATCATTGCTAATTCCCGACCGTCCACTCTCGTCCTCTTTGTCTTCATCCTCGTCTTTCGGCTTTTTCTTCTTGAACAGCGTGCTCCGCTTGTTATCTTCTGTTATCTTCTTTTTCTCATAAGAACTAATCTTTTCCCTCATGTCCGATTGAATCTCCTTCTCTATCGTGTCGAGCTTATGCAGATTCACCTGGTCCTGGAACAAGCTGTACAGAGGAACACTAGTGGTGGTGATCTTGCTCCTCCGAGAACCTAATCCAGAAACCGAGGAGAGCCTTGACGCTCCTCCGGCAGAGAGAACCGATTCTGCCCTTCCAGAAGCAGAAAGCACCGACTCAGGTTTACATCGGGACAGCAGGCTGGAGTACGATCCTCCGCTGTGGACGGAAAGCTTGTCATCGTCTACAGCTCTCCCAGGTCCTGCTGAAGAGCCAGCACCCAGACTGAAGACCGAGCCTGCGCGTGAAGGAGGAAGACTTCCTCCCATCATCATCTCTGCTTGCTTTTGAATCAGGGTTTCATTCACTACGTTTGCTATCCAGTTCTGTATGTTCGCTATGTTAACCATCGGTTCTCCGTTGGGTCCCAGGACGGGGGCGGGTAGCGCCGGCGCTGCTGTCGGGACGGGCAGTTGGGATTGTGCGCCACGGCCCGACTGAACGGACGATCTGCCACTCATCACCGACATGTTATCGTCCCCCAAGACGCTCGCGGAAGGAAAAGCACCAGCACAAAAAGCCGACAGCGGGATGCTATTAGCACTTAGTGAGCTCTCGGTTTCCCAGCCACATTGGGATTGGCTCTCCTCCAGGGTTTTTCTGGAGCGCTCCAGGATCTCTTCTCGCCTCTGTCTCCTTTTAACTGTGGCTGAATCCTCTCCGCGGCTCATCTCCAAGATCTCATCCTTTTTCTCCTCCCCGCCGTATTTCTTCTGCTGTTTGAGCTTCCACGTCTGGTAGGCTGTCAGGTTCACGTCTTCTAAAGAAGGCGCAGGAGGTTCTGCTTCACCATCCTTTTTTTCTTCGCCGTTCTCGGCATTGGTTTCTTTCTTGTTCCATCCGAACTGTAACCTCTTGATCTTCCATCGTTCCAGAGGGGTCAGCTTGTCCTTGTTCCGTTTGCAAAAGTTGTACATGGAACTTGAGTCGGACATGATACTCTCGAGGTCGTCGTCTATCTTTTTTTGGCTCGCCTCGCTGCACGTGTCCTCATCTTGTTCCTTCGTGTGGTACCTCGCGGCAGCCTGTTCCTCGATCTCCTTGAGTCGTTGCTTCCACAGGTCGGCGTAGCTGCTGCAGCTCGCAGAAGAGCCGGAGACTGAAGCGGGCCTACGAGGTCTGCGCTTCAGCTTCTCCTTTAGCAGCTCTACATCCTCGCTGGTGACACTCTCCAGATCCTCGGGCCTCGGGATTATTCCGTTTTCCATGTCAGCCAGAGACTCGGTGTCGTCGGCGCACGTCAGCTGGGCTTCCCACCACTCTTCACTTTGGTACTTCTCATTTCGCTTCTGCCACTCCTGAATCATTTTGTCCACGTCGTCGTCTTCGTTCTCTCCTTCTTTCCCGGGCAGAGAAGGATCCATCGCGGTCGTCTTTTGAGTGCTCGAGCCTCCGAAAGGAAAGCCTGCCTTTAGGGCAGCAGCGGCAGCAGATGAAGCAACGCTACTCATGACGCTTGCGCCGTCCTCTTCCTCTTCCACCAGGATGGAATTGGCCTTAACGCCGAACATGCTCTCTTCCTCGTCCAGGCGAGCTCCGGCGTCAATCACAGAGCACTGGCTGAGAGTGTCATCATCATCGTCTCGTTCTTCCATCAGGGTTTCGTTGAGCTGGCGCAGCTGCTTCAGGAAGCCCTCGTTGGGGTAAACCGCTCGCTTCTTTCTCATTTCCGTCAGCGCCTCCATGATCGACATGTTATGAAAGATCATTAAATACGCAGCGACCAACACTGCCGAGCGGCTCACCCCCATCATGGAGTCCACCAGGACTTTACCTGTGCATAAACAAAACAGAAATTTAAGCCACCAGTGACTAGTAATCAGAAGGTCGCCGTTTATAAACCCCACCACCACCAGGTTGCTGCTGTTAGGTTATCGATCAAGGCCCCTAACCCTCATTGGCTCACTGTATACTGTAAGCCAGAAGTAAAGCACAAGGTGAAGCTCCGTCCCCACAACAACTGGATGAATGAACCCAAGTGATCAATGTACAACACTGTGGCCAAAATCCCATTAAAAAGGCAGGCGAACTTAAATAAATGAGGTGGTCAAAATAACGGAAACACAGTAAGAAATCTAGAAAAAAAAAAAACATCCACAGTGGAGAAAATGGAAACAGAGCAGCTCTGAAAACTTGTTGTCCTCCAAACAAGACAGTTCTTAAAAAGGGGGGAAAGACAACTAATCCTCAAGACCAGCTTGATCAGTAGCACCTCAGATCTGCCAAGTGGCAACTCAAGCATGACCAGGATTTCCAAGAATTTAGAAG
Organism: Microcambeva bendego; assembly: GCA_034509265.1. Classification (NCBI taxonomy): domain Eukaryota; kingdom Metazoa; phylum Chordata; class Actinopteri; order Siluriformes; family Trichomycteridae; genus Microcambeva; species Microcambeva bendego. The sequence continues at coordinate 1,722,007 of JAYDZG010000013.1, forward strand.
CTCAGCAGTGCGCTCAGCTCATGGGGGAGAAGGGGGGTAATTCCAGCCAAAACATCAGCCTAACCATTGGGAGGCGCACATGTGAGTTCCCATTCAATGCCAAAAGTGAATTGAAAGGTTTGTGAAACAGATCCACTGTGGCTGTGGCTGTGGCATGACCCTAACCTCACACCAGTGCTTTTCCTATCACTCACCTCTATGTGTTAGCAAAGCCTCATCTAGAAACTCTGCACATGTTCGCAAGTGTGGCGAGATATCGGCATCGGGGAAGTCATCGATCTCAATGCCCTTATAAGTGATCTTCATTCCCTGGTAGAAGCTCTCCCCTGTGTAGACGCCAGTGCCATGTCCTGCATTCAAGATGTGAGTGATGCCAAGACGCTTCAGACGAGCCTTGTTGACTGCCACCGATCTACAGAAAGACAAAATATGATCCTCCTTCTAATGAGTTTAAGTGTTTCAGCATTTCTAACAAGTTTATAAAATCTGTGATATAAATAAAATAATATATTATTAATATAATAACAGTAATTGCTGTTATTATTTGTATTATTATTATTATTATTATTATTATTATTATTATTATTATTATTATTATTATTATTTTATTCATTATATTCAAAATGGTATGGGTTTCATAATTGATCATTATTATCGTCAATGTCGTTATTTTTCAATTATATTATTATTTTTTCTTATTATTTATGATAATACTTTAATATCTTCTTTTATTTCATTTCAATTTTTATTACTCTTATATTTTATTTGAAAAATATTACAATCATTATCAATTTTACTTATTATTGTTATTATTTGTATTACTATTTGTTCTTATAATTTTTATTAATATTATAAATTATTTAATTATTATTAATATTATAATGTTATAACTGTGTTCTTTTTGTATCCTCCAATTTGATATTTTTATTATTATTATTATTATTATTATTATTCATTAAAGTAATTATAATAATGTTTTATTTTATTATGGTTTTATTTCTATTTTATTATTAATAATTTGATTAAACTGACTTAATCTGAACTTACTTTTCCCCAATAAAGATGTTGGGCCAGACTTCATCGACTGGGTTTAGTGGAGCCTCCAGGCGGTCCTGAACCAGAGCCCTCTGAATGTCCAGTACACAGGGTGTGTTATAGGGGCTGCGGTCATCGATCATGTCCCGAACACGATTGTACAGATCCTCCACCATCAGCTGCTCGGCCGTCTCCAGCATGCTGTCTGGAGTGGGGACCAGCCTTGTCTCTTTGGGTTTTAACTCTGTGAAGGTCGGACACAACTTCACTTATCATGTTTAGATGCTTTTAAATCACGTTTTTTTGAGGCTTAGAAGACGAATGGAAATCAAGCTGCACTTTTGATGTAGAACTAGATGTTCTACGTCAATTTGTTTCAGGATTGATCTTGTTTTTAAAGAGAAGGCAGTGAGACACTACACATGAAACAACATGCTGATTAACTATACTATCACAAGTAAGTTTTTACCCCCACACACACATAACTTACTGATATGAAATAAATAATATGATCTGATGAACATACTGTGATTCACCCCCTGTGTGGCTCATTTATATTCGAGGCGGCCGTGGCCTGGTGGTTAGAGAACCGGGCTTATGGTTCAATTACCAGACAGGTCATGACTGAAAGTGCCCATGAGCAAGGCACCTAACCTCTAACTTCTACCCGGGTGCCGTGGCTAGGGCTGCATACCGCTCCGAGCATGTGTGCTCACCGCCCCCTAGTGTTCACTAGTGTGTATTTTGGATCAGGTTAAAATGAGGAGGAGGAATTTCACTACACAGTGATGACAAGAGTATTTATACATGGTTTCATTTTTTTGGGAGGCAAACAATACATTAGAATGTCCATTGCGAGCCTGGTCTTATCCAACGTCAGTGCTGAAAAGGCACAAGTTCCCACAGACACACCAAAATGTTGCGGAGAGCCAAAACAGAGACAAACTTCATATTGTCTTGATCCAAAGGATCCACAAGATGACGTGTACACATACTTTTGTCTATATGAATATAATATGTGTTCCATGTATCTGTTTCCCTTATGTTGCCCAACTTTTAAACCAATAAGCTTTGATGATCAGTCCTTCTGCAGGATGCACCGACCTTCACTGATGATCTGTTTCGCAGCGATGGCTGACGAGAGATGGATCGGTTCCATGAAAATACTCTCAGCATCCGAGCCAGAGATCATGGAGAACCGATCAGAGATGGTCGAAAAACGATCTGACATCATGGAGAAACTGGAAGGAAAAATGGAAGGAGCTAAAAATATATACATAAAGCATCTGTACAGTTTCATCCAGGTCACCGAGTATGTCAAGTAGTAGCAGCGATACAAGATGACTGGAGCCATCAGAGGGGTCTTTATTAATCCTAATAAATATTAGGAGTCTTGGGTCTGAGCATTCTTTATTCTCAAAGAACCTCATGGGTCTGAGGAACAGGACACAGTGTTCAGTGAACATATTCTAGTGGAAAAAACAACTAGCTTAAAAGAAATACTAAATGTATACATCTGCAGTACAGCCCACATGTCCCAGCTTGTTTGGAACCTGGGGTCAGAGCTCAGGGGTCGAGAGGGTTAAAAGCCTTGCTCAAGGGCCCAATTAAGCAATTCATCTTCAATCATTTTTAACCGGACTGTATTTAGATCAGGTTTGGATGATGAGGTCAAGAGCATCTCTGACCTTGGGGAAGGGCAGCGGAGGTAGTGAGACTGGATGTCTTTAACTGGAGATGCTTCCATCTCATCTGGAACGTTCTGGTCTTCTTCTGTGTTGGTGTCGCTGGAGGAAGCCATGGCTGGTGTCGTCTATCTTCACTGATAAAAAAAAACATAATCAGTACTTTAATATACAGTCAGTACATCAGTATACGGTCAGTAGTTCAGTATACAGTCAGTAGTTCAGTATACAGTCAGTAGTTCAGTATACAGTCAGTAGTTCAGTATACAGTCAGTAGTTCAGTATACGGTCAGTAGTTCAGTATACGGTCAGTAGTTCAGTATACAGTCAGTAGTTCAGTATACAGTCAGTACAATAGT
>JAYDZG010000013.1:1742154-1752977 GCA_034509265.1 Microcambeva bendego
AACAACAATGAAATTAAAGTGAAATTGAAATGTTTCCTTTTGTTTCTTTCTTTAAAAATAAGTTACACCTATATAGCCAGTCGTAGCTTAGTGGTTAGGGTACTGGACTACTAATCCTTAAGTTGCTGGTTCAAATCTTACCACTGCTAGGTTGCCACTGTTGGGCCCTTGAGCGAGGCCCTTAACCCTCATTGCTCAGACTGTAAACTGTACTGTCTGCTAAATGCTGAAATGTAAATGTAATGTAAATATAGCGCCTTTCACAAACCTCCAGGTCTCTTCACAGGCCAGGATAAACTATGAGGAGATGAGGAGACATGAGGAGACATGAGGAGACATGTAGCACAAAGAGATTTTAGGAGGTTTTAGTCCAGTTTTAAATTTACAGTTGAGTTAAGGGAGAAAGGAAGGGGCAGCAACACTAAAAGATCTACCACCCATAGTGACCCACTAGGAGACTTATAAGACTATAATAAATGCCCTGTACAAACTATGCAACTTGTTGAATAGCGGCAATAAAGTCGATATCGAATCATTAAACATGAACACCGATTCGAATCGTTCCTCAAGTGAATCAATTCTTAACTGACTCATGGTGCATCGTTTCGCCCCTACAAATGAGCTTCAATTTTCCACAGTTGGCGTGTTATAGTAAATATAGACGGTGAATTTATATAAAGAGCTCCGTGACTGTATGTCTTACAGCTTAATGTAAACATGTGACCTTTAGGGTATGTTCACTCGTACTGTTCAGCACCACGTGATTTATTTTCTGAGCCTGGTAAACAATCGACAGCGTAGTTCCTGACAGGAAAAGCCCTCTATTGTGTTAAACATTTCCTGTTCCTGAAATAGGTCTGTCTTTTTCATTCTGAGGGAGGATCTCCCCTCCTGCCCCTCATGCATTTAAGCACTTGTAACGGAGATAACGGAGACATTCCAGACGTCTCCAGATACTCCTCCAGCTCCTCACACACGTGTTCTGTAGTTTCACTCAGGAAACGATGATACGTGTTCGATTCCTGCTGTGTGGATTGCTTATATTTCCTTATTGAACCTGTAGCCTAGAGGTTAAGATACAGGATGCCGGTTCAAACCTCACCACTGCCAGGTTGTCACTGTTGGGCCCTTGAGCAAGGCCCTTAACACTCATTGATCAGACTGTACTGTAACTGTACTGTAAGTCGCTTTGGATAAAGGTAAAAAATAGAGCTTGCCGGTTCGAATCTCGGCTCTGCCAACAGTGGGGGTCACAAGGATTCCTCACACACAATACAGATCTCCATCCATATCAACCCACCTGGCACTGGCAGAAAGAACGGCTGGCTACTGCACACACGTCAGAGGGGAGTGTGTGTGGGTAAAGGCAGAACCTTAAATTAGGTGTTTGGGTGTCACAGTGGTTTAACGCACTAGCACACTATGGCTGAGATCAAAAACTAAAAAATGTATGTTTCATTTTGGGCAGTTATCAAAAGGTCACTGGTTCAAGTGCCACCACTGCCAGGTCGACACTCTTGGGCCCTTGAAAATGGCCCTCAACCCACATAGATGAGACGGTTTACCATCACAGTGCCGTTCACCTGCTAAATGGCAAAAATGTACATTTTGTAATGATGCTACATGAAGCTTTAATGTGATCGGTGTCTCGTGTTTGTTCGTCCAGAGGCTGACCTTCGGATCGGACAGTTGCAGTGGGGCGACAGCGGAGTTTATTACTGCAAGGTGGTGATCGCCGATGACCTAGAGGGTGAAAACGAAGCCCATGTGGAACTCCTGGTTTTAGGTGAGTCCTCATGTACTGAGATAATATATATATATACACAGTGTGTCTGTCGATGTTTTTAATGCTTCACTCATTATGGTCAGTCCCAGTGAAACCTCTGAGCAATTCAGTCACACCATGCACCTCGCAACGAGGAACCTGTGACGCAGGTTAACGAAAGGATAACGAGGACCTGATCAGCATGAGGGGTCATTCTTTAGTTATTTCCTCCTCCTAATTTCCAAATCGACCGGATCTCTGACTCTCGGGAGACTTTTCAGCCGTTGTTGTTTTTAATATCATTAGAAGGAATCACAAGACGAGTGCGTCCGGACTCCCGAACTCCGATTTGTCAAATGCGGGACGGTGACGAGAGGTTTGATGATGTTCAAAAAACGCACGTCAACAGTAAGCGACAATAAGTTGTGTGTGAAATGATAAAAAAATAATAATCCAGAGGATTTGGCTATGTGTACTACACAGATTGTTCTGTAGTGAGTCAGAGGTTAATAAATATTTGTTGGTGAACAACAAGGTCATAAATAGTATCAAATGTATACTATAAGACTTTACTAAGCCCGCTCCTAGGCCACCCCATATCTTAAACTCCCATGTTTCTTAGATCGACATTTTTTGTGTTTAGCAAGTTCGATATCTTCTCGAATTGCTTTCAAGTCAGCAAATCAAGCCCAAGCGTTAGAGTGAGACACCACGGTCTGTAGTCCTGTAAGCGAAGACAGCTAGCCTGTACCGCTCTCCTCACATAGACCTGAGTTACAAAGAGAACTATTGTCAGGTTCTACTCCCCCCTCAGACAGCTTCAGTTAAGCCTGTTACAGTGTAGGCAGTAGGAGGTGTCGCCAGGCACCTCTGCCTTTTACGGCTCCAGTGAATTATGGGAGCAGCTACATAAAGGGCTTACTGGGAGACCACTGTGCTACGCATTTAACCCCTAGATTGTGGGGTTTAACGGGAGGTTCGGTCCTGAGCTTTGGTGCATCTAATGTATGTGTGGTGTGAACTTTTAATCTATTTCTGCTATTTTTGGTGGGTCAAATATCATGATTTTTTAAAATAAGATAATAAAAACTGTTCAAAGGCTCGGCACAGGGTGCTTAGGTCACGCCTTTATTTGTATATAATACAAAATAGAGAAGTTCAGTAGAACAATCATTTCTTCACATATCCAAGCTTGTTTTGGATGCCGGGGTCAGAGTGCAGGGTCATCCCTGGAGCAGACTTAAGGGTCTCGCTCGAGGACCCAACAGTGGCGGCATAGAAGAGTCAGGATGTGAACCAATCTCTGGTTGATAGCCCAAAGCTCTCCTCACTAGGCTACTACCGTCCGTATAATCTCAGCTCGGCAACCGTTCCACAAAAAAAGAAACAACGTGGATAGACCCGCAAGTGGCTGGGAAAACGTGGGCAGTACGGTCAGTCGAATTTAAAGCCTCCTTGGTGTCGTTGGGGTCGGTAGGGCGGCGGGAGTGTGAGTCAGGCGGTTGTGCACTCTTCTTGGGCGCCACTTGGGTCCCCAGCAGCCGATCGGCTGGGCTGAATCCGGAGACAAAGGTATATGGTGCATTAACAGACTCTGAGAACGTCGCTCTCATTCTTAGAATCATTTACAGAGCCGACGTGATGTCATATTTAAGACAATGAGCACCTATAGGACGCCAGGCGTCTTCACAGATAAGCGTCATCCACTCGTGGACGTGCTTCCATGGCAACAGAAGGACCTTCTGTGTCCATTGCTGGATGACGAAGGAGCCTGTTGTTGAGTCATGAAAGGGAGAGATGGAGGAGACGGGGTTAAAACAAAAGAAGAAGTGCTGAAAAGGGAATGAAGATATTTTAAGTGTTCAGTCTCTGGATGAGTTGCTGGATTCTTCTGCTCTTGGTACAAGGTCACTGCCAGTTCATGAAGAATTTTTGACCTTAATAGTTTCAACTTTTACTTTAACTAAATGCTGGGCATCACGGTGGCTTAACTCACAGCAACAAGGTCCCGGGTTCAATCCTTTTTGTGTGGAGTTTGCATGTTCTCCCTGGGAGCTCTGGTTTCCTCCCACAGTCCAAAAACATGCAGTCTGGACAGGTATCCAGGCTACACTCACAATTCCAGTGTATTTTTCTATTTGTTCCAGGTCAACATTCAACCATTAAGTTCGGCTTTGCTGTGTATTGTAGCTTCTATTTATTCTATAATTCAGTTTATAATTGTTATTTAATGTCTGAAGTGTAGCTAAATTATTTCCTTTTAAAGTCCGCTCTAGCTTTAATAGCAAGTTTTAAAAGATAAAATAAATAACAGAAGTTGAATAGGAATAATCAGCCATGCCGAGGCTCTTACTTGAATGTTAGGATCAACAAAAGGTTTAAAATGAAATGGAATCGAGAGTAAAAAAGCACCACTGGAATGCTTTGTTTATGTCAGTGCCATCTTTGTTTCCTCTGAGTAATGACTTTGCGGTGATTAGTTTTGGGAGGGAGGGAGATGAGCCGATACGGAAGGTTGTCCGACAGAGGAGTGACCGCTGGACACTTTACTCCATGTAACGACAGCAGCATCATGGCTGACGGGGGGTTGGAGAACAAACAGGCTACATTGGGACACAGCAGAGGTTTGTTCAGTCAGGCTTAAAATGTAGAAACACTCCCCTGACCTCAGGATCAAAGCAAATTCCAATCTCTGGAGGACTTCCTGAGTAAGCCTTCATGTCTCTGAGCGCCGAGTAAAACTTCCCAGGAGGTCCGGCGACAAAGCTTCGTATCAGCCTACTGTCCAGACTTTCTCCGAACTGAAAGACTGCAATAAATAATCATGAAGCCTAGCGGTAAATATTTACATTATCAGCGTTTAGCAGGTGCCTTTATCCAGAGCGACTACAGTATACAGTCTAAAGCAATCAAGGCTCAAGGGCCTCGCTCAAGAGCCCAACAACCAGAAAACCAGAATGTGTCAGGGGTCTTAAAAATCTGTAATTCGAATCACGACTGGCTGTGATGACCCCGAAGGATTTACATCAATATGTGAAGAATGGCAGCGGCCAACTGACCAGTGCTGCCGTGTTTTGAGTTGAAACCAGACTAGCTTGGCCAGGGTGAAACGCTTCCCTCCACAATCCTGTTTATGAATTCCTCACATTTATCACAGTTAACCTCCCTCAATCTGCTCCCAATTTGGAGAAGCATTCGTTTATCTGTGGACCCGAACACAGCAGCAGCAGGAGATCAGGGTTTGAACGGTACATGTGAGTAAGCGTCGACACTCCAGAGCATAGCAATCCCTGGAGGTGATGATGTGTTTACGGCCGCCTTCAAATGACTGTGATTAAGGTTAATCATAGACTGCACATCCAAACCACACTGGCACCGCTCGGCTGTGGTATCGGGGCTGATCTGAAGCCGAGGGTGGGGAAGAAAATCTTCTGCACCCGACCAAAACCAGCATCAATTATTACCGTTTATATGAATAATTGTAATACTGATTTGCCGCCGGGTGATATGTTGGCTTGGTCGTTAGGACGGTCACGTCACTGCAGGGTAAGAAATGCTCTTTCAACCACTGTGGGACATTTCTAGACGTGTGACGTGACGGTTCAAACCTAACCACTGCCAGGTTGCTGCTGTTGGGCCCTTGAGCGAGGCCCTTAACCCTCATTGCTCAGACTGTGTACTGTAACTGTACTGTAAGTCGGATAAAGGCGTCTGCTAAATACTGAAAATGTATGTAGGTAGACAGACAAGTAGGTTAGGACAGACAGGGGGTACGTAGAAGACAGACAGACAGACCAGAACTGATCAAGAAGAGCTGGATCACCACTTCTGAACCCACTTCTGATCACCTGGTTCCCAAACAGTCGTATCATGTTCCTCTAGTTCTGAAGCACAGACATTTGAACACTGAGCGGTCTTGTTTATCTTTTAATACTCATGTCTGCACTGCATTGTGGACTGTTGTATCTGAGTCCAACATGTTCATGCAAAGACTAAAATCTCATGAGCTCACAGGAAACCAGGTCAGAGATTTTGGACCCCCCCCCCCCTCACACACACACACCAAGCTGCTTTGCTTTTCCTTTCATTGGATACCAAGTACACATTTTTGACCATTCATATACATCTTCACATCACACAGGGTGACGTGAAGCAGTTTAAGCTATCATCAGCTATTTCTAATGAGTTCTTTCTGTTATGCCTAGGAGATGGAAAGAGAGATTACCTTCCAGGGCGGCAGTGGTCTTTATTATTACTACTTCAAACACATGCTCTTTGCCTCATCCTTCGAAAGCGGTAATTTCACTTGCTGTAATTTATATGAACATTTATGGGGGATAAATCACACCTCTTTGTATCTTTTTACTACTTTATTTATTCATTTGCTCCCCTTTTCTGCCAATTTAGCATAACCAATTAGTCTTCCTCTGTTGGAGACCCTGTTCCTCCCGATTTTCTCATTGCCACCCACAAACAACCCCCCCAACAGCTATATTTTTTAAGTATATTTGAACCAGTCACAGAAACTGTTTATGGACCCTGATTAAAAGATAGAGGCAAACAAGAAGAGTTTGAAGGACTCCATCCATCCATCCATCCATCCATCCATGGAAGACTAATTGGCAACACCAGAGAATTGGAAATGACTAGTTCACATTTCTTGAGAATATTATAGCTAGCCTTGCTTTTGGAATATCATTTTACCATTAAGTAAATGCTTAATTTGTTTGATCTGATGCATGTTTAATGTTTTTCCCTTTCTGTATGTGCAGGAGTTTATGAGCTGACGAAAGATAACCGGACAGTGTCGGGTCAGACTATTAACGCAGTAGAGCAGCTCTCGCTCTACCCAGAGCTCCTCAGCAGCCTGCTGTATAAACTGAGTGGCAGCCAGGTATGAACACGCGAAGGTTAGATTTGTAATAAGAGAATTCATGGCGTGGAAGAAAACAAAATATTTAAAGTGAGCTGTCTGAAAAAAAAAAACGAATATCACTTTCCTTTTGGTTTTAAATTATATAATTTTAATCCATTTTAAAGCAGTTGTCTACTGAAAAATTAAACATGTGCACTTCCATTATTACTATTTAAAACAGGCATGTCCAAAGTATATATATATATATATAAGACTTAAATGAAGATGCAATTCCCCTTCTTACCAGATGGTGGCAGCAAAGAGACAGACAAAGGATTCACGTGAACAAAACTACCTGATAATTTGAGTGGTAGAGAAAACCTATGAGCAGCAATAAGTTCAGAAACTCAGATCTCCTGTGGTCCTTCTTTTAGTTCATAAAGCCACAATAAGTTTAATTTATTTAAATGTGCCGAGTTTCTGAAAAAAATGTGACTTTGCTGTGTTAAAGCAAGATTATTAAATAGCAGTGTATGTACATTCATATTTTATTGTTTAAAATCTCATCAGGGACTATTGGTCCCCAGGAAACTTTCACATTTTCAAATCTGGCCCTTCTTGGAAAATGTTTGGACACTATTGATTTAGAAAGACATGTGAAGCGTGTACTGGCATGTACACCATCCATCACATACTGGAATCACAGACAAGAGGCTTAACGACACCACATCCAATACACACGATAGTAAGTAGCGAGCGATCCAAGTGTGTGTGCTGTGTGTTAGTGTTATGTTTTGTAGAGAACAAAAAGGTTAGAAATACTGTTAACACACGTATGCCGATGTATTCTGATAGAAATTGTAATACACCCCTGCTTTTCCCTTCACCCAGATATTTATTATTGGTTGTTCGACACCTCACTCATTGCCAGTCGATATTCAACTGTTTTAAAATCTGCTTTTAATCCCCGTTTAATTGTTTGGGGTGTAGTTCATGAGAAGAGCGAGCGAGCTTGAATTTGCCCCAGAGCCGGCAAACCAAGCTGCATGAACGAAGCCTTAAACTGTTTATATGTGATAGTAACACTTAGTGTTCAATCTATGAATGTTTTTTTTTAGACATTGAGCCTGTTGCTCAACTTTCATTATTTTCTAAACTACGTCACAGGCCAGAAAGGGAACCGGTCCACTGGCTACAGTTTAGACTAGGGATGTAACGATTCATGAATCGATTCACTTGAGGTATGATTCAAATATGTATTCCTGTTAATGAATCAATATTCACTTTAAACACCATTCACCAAGTTACCCAAATTAGCCTTCATTCAAAAATCTTTTGTACCTAACTCAGAAATGACAAATAATAATTATTTATAAAAAAAGGTAATCACAGTATTTTATTTGGTTTTTAAAAGAAAACATTAAAAGAAAACTTCGTCATATTCTCTATTGTCTGAACCCAGTGATGTGAATCGTGTCGTGTGTAAGGTGTGTCGTTACAGCCCTAGTTCAGACACATCTGTGCTAGTGTTTGGTTTTAATTTTCTCTTTTCAGGACATTGAGCCGGTGTATTTCTACATCGGCGTGGTGTTCGCTCTACAGGCCGTCTATGTGACGGCTCTGTTCGTCTGTAGCTGGGCGATGAGTGGAACCTGGGTTGCGGGCATGCTGGCAGTGGCCTGGTACATCATCAACAGGTCAGAATGGCACAGAAGTATGAATTCGATCCATTGCTTGGCTGAATAGTCTGGCATGAGCGGGACCAGTATGGGCTCAGATCGATACTTGGATTGATTAGCCAGTACAATAAAACAAAAATGATACAACTTTCTACAGCACTAATCTTATAATTTAATAAATAATCAATTTAATAAATACATTTGCAGGCCGGACACCACCCAAGTAGACTACGCCATTCCTCTAAGAGACAATTGGGCACTGCCGTACTTCTCATGCCAAGTTGCAGCATTAACAGGCTTTCTGAGCAACAGCATAAGCTCATCTACAGAGGTAAGATTTCATCACTACACACCAACCTCTACACACAACTAGCCAGACATAGTACGTGGGTGCTGGTGGGTGGATGGTGTGCTAGCGGAATATCTTGCTGTGCCCTGATATTGTTTATTTTTACTGAGTTTGATCTAAATGTCACGGTCGGAAGAATCGATTCACTTGGCGCACTGATTTGAATCGGCGATTCTTTTAAGATGATTCGATATTGAACAGCAGAGGGCACCGTTTGCCACTACTCAGAAAAGATAATCACAATTACTTTATTTTCCCTATTTTTTTCTAAAAAGAAATAATAAAAGTAAACTTTAAGTTAATAGGAAATAATTTGTCTTCAATTTCACGACAGAGGAACGATTATATCGTGGGTAGAGTGTATCATTACATCAGTATAATTAACAAAATACATTTTACACACTCTTTAAACAATCTTTACTGAAGGGTTCGAACAGTTTGCTGTTCATAGATTTATTGTTGATCACAGCCCAGCATCTCCAGGCGAACATCTTTGGTGGGCAGCCATGGCCTGGTGGTTAGAGAATTGAATCAGAAGGTTGCTGGTTCGATTCCCAGCGCTAACAGGTCATGACTGCCCTTGAGCGAGGCACCTAACCTCTAACTGCCCCCTAGTGTTCAGTAGTGTGTATGTGTGTGTTTCACTGTACGGATTGGGTTAAAATGTGAAATGAATTTCCCCGCACACTGATTAAAAGAGTATTCTAAATAAAATAAAAAATCTATAATAAAATAAATAATACAATTCTAATAAAAGTTATATTTCTGCTGTTTATAATGAAGCACCTTTCTTCCTATGTGCTGTTTGCTTCACCAGTGTCCTGCAGTGATGTTTTCACGTCTCCGATGTCTGTTTCAGATGTTCTGTTACCTGCTGATGAGTGTGACGACCTTCACCTTCATCGTGATGTGGGAGCACAGTCATTACGTGTTGTTCGTCCAGGGAGTCGCTCTTTTACTGCTCGACTGCTTTGACCTTGTGCCAGCTCGCAAGGTGCGGGCAGCACACTAACACTTTTCTGATCAGCGCTGTTCCCCAGTCAGGTGAATTTACTCGTGTACCTCCTGTTTCTATTCAGACCGCAGATGTACATAAAGTTTACGTGAGCTCCTTGTTGCTGGCGTACGTCCTGCAGTACCAGAAGCCGAGTCTGCTTTCCTGTCCCCTGCTCAGTCTGCTCATAGCCAATACGCTGGCCAAATATCTGCAGGTAACTTACATCCTAAGAAAGACCTGTGTTACATTAGTCCTGTGCATTTGTTAACACGGTGCTCAAACGCTGGTGTTTGTCATGCAAACAAATACGTTTTATAATTTAAAAAACGCCTAAACTTCTTGACCTTAGTTGCCATGTTTTCCTATTTGATTGCTGTATAAATTAATATTTATTGTATGTTTATTTTCCCTTGGTGTAACATTCAAGTGCCTCTGGTTTACTGGTTAATCTGCACTATGAGGCAGCTCCAGCAGTTCTATAACAATTCACTTACTCAAGATGTCCAAGTCCAAAACAGCTAAAAATACGACTGCCTAGCAAACTTCTAAGCAATACTGTATATGGGAGAGGAATGCAGATCAAGACTAGGGCTCGCTCGATACTACTTGTCCGATATCGATACTGCACAATGAGTGTGAGTGGTTGACTTGCCTATCTGCTGGAGAATCATACATTAGTGATCATTGACTGTTGAGCTGTTGAAATCCGAGGCATGGGCTTTTAACCTGCCGCACGTACTTGTTTGGAAGTGCGTCACACTAATGGGCCAATTCTAGCGACCTGTAGGCGAGCCGTCAACCACGCACCGCACAGCTTGATTAAGGGCATGTCAGTTTGTCTTTGCTATCGTAATGACGGCCTCGCACAGCTCGAAATGCACAAAAGACATGGAATTCATTATTCATGGGTGTGCATTGGGCTTAACGTGCCATACACCAATCAGCGTGTCTTTTTGCACACACATGGACGGTGCACAAACCCATAGCCCATGCAAGTTACAGAATACAGAATAAATCATTTATTTACATCAACACAAAGGATAGGAGACCAATGTGCACATTGGTGTAAATATATTCACAAGCACTGCTGCTATTTTAATTAAGTATTAGGTATTGTCGGTATGTAAGATAGAATGAGCATCGCATGTGTGTGTGTGTGTGGGGGGGGTTTTGGGTTG
>JAYDZG010000013.1:1792257-1803098 GCA_034509265.1 Microcambeva bendego
CGTGAAACGTGAATATCGAGTAAAAGGAAGAGAAGGGAATAAGGCACAGACTGGGAGGAGCGTCGAGGACTTTTAGAACGAGTCTTACTTGAGGTTTCAATTCTGCCAAAGATGCTCTTAAGAACCTGCAGCCACTTCAGAGCCGGAATTCCACTCGCAATCGACGTCTGAATGGTGAAGGCTGTTTTACCTTTCATCGCACTCCTGCGTTTTGGGTTCGTTACCCATCTGGCGGCGCCATGATGCAGGTTCTCAGACTTCACGTTTTCTTGAAGTGTCAGAACTGCTCCTTCAGGTCCGCCACCGCAGCATTTCCAACATTCAAGCAGAAGCGACGTGATTTCCTTTTTATTTATGTTCATTTCGGTGCCAAATCCCAGAATGCAGGGGCAGCGCTGTTCGCTACGTAGATTCTGGCCCGTGCCCATTGTCGATTTTGCAGTATTTGGCACAATGCAGCATTATTTCAAAATGCCATGGCGTTCGAAATAAAAAGCAAATGTTTTTCATGTCTCAGTGTGGCCTTTTGTTTGTTTGAGATTGTGTGTGTGTGTGTGTGTGTGTGTGTTCATGTTCATCATGGCTCGTGTGTGTGTGTGTGTGTGTGTGTGTGTGACATGTAATTATAACACACACACACACGAGCCATGATGCCATTCAAAAGAATTTCAAGCTCAATCATGGAATAAGAAGCTCACACAGGAGACTCTGGCTGTTCTACAAGATGGACGATCGAGCTGTTCTGTGTTGCTTCTAGTTGCAGTGAGTACAAATCCTGCTTTACCCTCCCACCCTCAAATATGTCCATTTGTGTCAAATAAGCAGCATCCACTGTGAATAAAAATCAGGCATTTATTATTACAAATCTGTCATTCATTTTATTGCTTTTAAAAGTAATTTATCATAATTATTATCACAATGAAAGACAAACACACTAACCGACAATTACCAGTTTCGCACAGGCTTATTAAAATGTTTTACTCAAATTATTAAAATGTTCTTTTCCCAAATTTCAATCAGTTGCATTAGATTTAATTATCTTAACTGTTAAATGAGGAGGAGGATGTCAGGGGTCTGTGTAGGCCACTGGAGTTTCTTTATATCGAGCTTTTCTTCTTGTCGATCAGGTTTAGGTTCATAGTGACACATTATGAAGCTTAAAAAACATTTATTGTCTTTTTACAGTACAGGGGAAATCATCAAACAACACAGTACTGAAACAACAGAGTAAATGCAAAGGATATTCAAAAGTGCTTTTGGTGCCGATATTGGCATATGAAAGTTTAATAAGTCGCATTTATATATGATATATAATGATATATTTATCTCATATATCTCTCAACTATCGTAGTCTTTAAGCTCGGTGTTAAAAGCCTCCGTCCACTAATACAGCAGAACTGATGCTCTGTTATCTGACCACTAGAGGGAGCTGAAACATTAGAAACAAGACGAGGTGAAGTTCGGCTAATACCAGTTAGCTTCTTTTACAAGCTAACATTAGCCTGACATGAATCTTTAGACAAAGCGATACTAAAGTAACACAATTATTTGGCTACGTGAAATTATATAGACTCTAAATATGTACATTTATGAAATGCTTTCAGTGCTTACACGATACACTTCATACAGTAGTTACAGACTTAGTTGTGGTTAAACTTAGGTTATCTGCAGTACAAAGGAAAGAAAGAAAAACAATAGCTTAGTGTTCGCTGAACGTCAGTGCTTTCACTCATTAAAACAACTCCACTAATGGCAGATGGCATTTACAACAGCTTTTCCATAGATGCACAGCAAACGTTGCTGGCTGAAATAGAAGCACGTCAGTCAGTTGTAAAAGTTCTCCCTACGTTTGAGGACCCGATAGTGAAAACATGTCCTCAGCTTTTTGGGTTTCTTAATATAACGCCATGGTATGGGTAAGGCCTTTGGGAGAGTTTCTGACAAGTAGCTCATCAGTCAAGCATTTTGGGGGTCAGTTACTATTGAGACAAAAAGCCCGACTTGTGGTGATCTATTGTACCTTACATTTGCTAAGTGAGGTCCAGTTAAGGTCTAGCACATCTACTAGAAAACTTTCTCACGTCTTTAAGGACCTTGAATTGGGTGAAAAAAACGTCTTGCCACAGAGATGAAACTTTGTAGTTTACTTTGTTTTATTGTTTTTTCACACGCTGAAGCATTTATATGATCATATGGTCATTTAGTGTAATTATTGAGGTGATCTCTGTGACCCAGGTTCTGTAGTTCCATATTGAACCAGTTAGCATAAAAGGGGGCACTCTAAGGTGCTTATTTATGGGTTCAGGCTTTCTAAGATGAATACGGATGGTAGCGCTTCAACAAAAGCCACTGACATTAAGTTTTAACACATTTAAACCCTTAGATGGGTTGACTTGTTTAAAAACAGCAATTTATTTGATTAAGTGAGGTTATATAGATGACTCTGAATATGTACAGTATAGGTAAAATTGTTTCAGTGCTTACATGCCAGTGTGTTCATAGATGTTTACTCGTGAGAATGCTCAGACCATTACTTACGCATAAATAATCCCAAACATTTACCCTTCCCTACAGTCTACATAGTTCTCTTTGATCCAGTAGCAGATCTGAGCATATTTTAAAGGGGTGATGCGCACTGCCACATTAAACTCCTGGGGGGCATTATTGAGGTCCACCCACTGGTGTCCTGAAAAGACTCCGATCACTTTCCGCTCCCAGCGCCGGTGCCTGCGGTCCCACATCCGCGCGTAGACCCCGGAGCCACTGGCACCAGGCTGTGCATCACAGTGCTGATACAGAAGGTCATAGGTTTCATCCCCAGACTTGCAAAAGCGGTACACCAGCTGGCCCTGTCGATCGTTGTCAAAACCCGAGAATTGCACTCGCTGCCCAGGCAGCTGCTTGGCAGGAGGACTCACTCCGATCTTCATGTGCTTCCGCTTATGAGCCTTCTTAAGCTCCAAGAGGGCGTAATCATAGTCCATGCCAATGTCATTCGCGTTGCCCTTTATCCAACCCTTGGGCACGTGAGTGCGCTTGACTCGGATCCACTGGAACTTCATTTTGTTGCTTGTGCTGTTGATAGCTGGATCTTTCTGACGTGGCTTCAGGAAGCCCACTCTGAGCCTCTGTGCACCTTTGACGTAGTTCTTCCCATCGTGGATGCAGTGTGCCGCCGTGAGGACGTGCCGCTCACCCACTAATGTCCCTGAGCAACCGGTCGACAGCTTGACAGCCGCCGAGAACGGATAGTTCAACAAGAACTCCCGGCCTATGATGCTAAAACGTCCATCGTGGCCGAAGATCTGGCGTTTGGTCCTGGAGCGGCCTGGCAACGCCGGGCTCTTCTCCTTCTGCAGTGTGGCCGGATCAAAGCCATAGATTCCAACAAGTGTCTCGGTCAACTCACCGTTTGAGTAGAGAGTCTCGTAAGACAGGAAGCTACGTAGATCCCAGTAGCTGGGCGTTGGGGCCTGCTTGTGACATTCAGGGCTGCAGGATGAGGTCACCTCTAGTTGAGCCGGTCCCTGAAAATCAGGGGTCGGCCTTGTCTCAGTTTGTTGGGGAAGGACCACGGGGACATGCTGCATTGGCCACTGAGGCTTGTGGGTGTAAGCTGGCCAAACACTCATAATCAGGAAGAACAGAACAGGAAGAAGCAGAGACGCCATGGCTGTAATGCACCTTAGGATGGATAAACAGAACCAAAGAAACAGAAATGAATTTTTTTGATAGCTCCTCTAATGACTCAACCCTGTCCCATTTTCCTGTTTACATTACCACAAACAAGTTTAAACCAGTATGACATCCAGAGATCTGTGAATTGAACCAGACAGTGACTTACAGGACATAAAAGTGCTTTTTTGGTGCGAATCCATGACAAACAAAATCAGTTTCCAACCAGTTTTTATTAATCTATTGTGATCCAGAAAACCCAAATAACTGGAGAACTCCTTCTGTGCTTGCATGGTGAGACAGCAAAGCATGGAACCGACTGTCCTATAGTATTTTTGGCAACTAGGCTCGTGGAATAAAAGAGGACTGGAAGTCTGTTTGGAATTTTTCACTGAAAAGAAATTACATGTTTCCTCTGTTTTCAAGCAAAAGGAACAGGAAATGTTTAATAAATAAATAGGTTTAATTTATTCATCGCATTGTTAAGAGCATTAAGCTCTGTGTGATCTCTCAGGCACACTGGTAGGCCAGGATCTGGAAACACCCACTGCTAATAGCTCAAAAAGAAAAAAAACATAAAGGACCCTTTTTACATGACCGAAACCAAGTAAGGTCCAGAAAGCTTAATTTAGTAAGAAGAACCTCCATAGGCTTGTTGGGATGAAATGGAACGTCCACTGTGAGCCAGGTCTTCTAGTGGAATCTTCTAGTCCAATATAAGTGCCAGCCAATTCTCTTCTGAACAAACTCACAAAAATTATCATAGACTCCTTCAAAATATCTTGGTTCTTTCTGTGCCAATTGTTACAGCCATAAAAGGTGTGTGTGTGAGTGTGTGTGTGTGTGAGTGTGTCTGTGTCTGTGTCTGTGTCTATCCCTATCCTAATCAGGGTCGAGTAGGGGTGCTGGAGCCTATCCCAGCTCTTCAACGGGTGCAAGGCACATGGTAACACCCTGGATCGTGCACCAGTCCATCACAGGTACCTACGGGACGATTCAGTCAATCAACCTGGAGGCATGTCTTTGGACTGTGTGAAGAAACCGGAGGAAACCCACGTGGACATGCAAACTCCAGACAAAAAGGACCAAGATCGCCCCATCCGGGGATCAAACCCAGCACCCATGTGAAAGTTCCTTCATCTACTACTAAAACCAGGTGCAATTAGCAGAAGTTGTTTTATTTGCGTGCATGCTGGTCAGATTTATTGGGCGAGAGGCTGAAAACACCCTGGACAGATCACTGATCCATCAAAGTACGTACACACACACACACACACTCACACAGACACACACAAGTCCAAAAGATGGGAGTGTGTGTACCCTGTGATGGACTGCAGACCTGTTTGAGTTGTTTTCTTCTCTTCTCCCAATGAGGTAAACCCACAATGACCCTGACCATGATAAAGCAGTGCCAAAAGAGAGAATGAATCACTGGATGAATCATTATAATCACTATCAGTGTCACAGTTTTTTCAATTCTGTAAATAATCTGAAATAAAAAAAATAAATACGATGTATATACACTAGGTATTTAATAAAATATGCACTTGATTTAAATGCAGTTGACTATATTTATAGGCGTCACAGGACCTAAGCAGGTTAAAGGACAGGGTTCGGTTCTTGCTTCCGTTCACTGTGTAAGCATTTTTGCATGCTTGTCATTTGTCTCTGTTTATTGTATAAGTTTATTTTGATGGTAGAGTTTCTATTTTCTTTATCTTCCAGACCTTCCAGAAACCTGCATAAGGTGGAGTAGTTGACCCTGAATCAACGTTTAAGTGTAAGTAAGTAAATATGTTTAGCCATTCTAGTGACCAGGTCGAAGGTGTATTCTAGCTTTCCTGGTGCCCTCCACTCTTATCAGAATGCACTGTTATTGTTATTTATTATTTTAATAACTTTTTGCACATTTTGCAATTCGGATGAATACAAAAAAAGAACAATAAACCAAATGTTAGATCCTTTAAGATAAAGTTGTTTTAATTGCACGAATGAAAACACTTCGGGTAAATAAAAAGTGAATTAATAATCACCTGTAGTTGAGGGTCCGAGCGCTTCAATAAGCAGGTGTTCCCAAAGCAGCGCACCTATTTAAAACCTCTAATAAAAGTGCGCTTAGATATTGGCTCGGAATATAAATGTCAGGTTATGCCGCTTGTATTCTTCATCCACGGGTTTCATCTTGTCAAGGGTCCCAGTAAAAGTTTCAGACGCTGGATGAGGTTGAGAACAGCAGCCGCGTCCATGAGCAGCGAAGCCTCGGGACAACACCAACTCGCACACGTGACCGCGCACAGTGCGCGTTCACGTATCCAGCCAAAGGCTGTGCACGCACACGAATTCATCCTCGTGTACTACGCAGTATGCTAGAACAGTATGCAAACCGAGTCAATGCTTTCACCGCCATCTAAATCGCATACTAACGTACTATGTAGTATGTTAATCTGTCTGGAACTGCTAGGCTAGTTAGTTTTAAACGTGAAATAGGACAAAAGAGAAAATTAATACAGTTAAAAAGTACATCTAAAGACTTAAACATTACATAGAGTTGAGAAGTTCTCACATGCTCGTATACTATATGGTCAAAAGTTTGTCCCATTAACAAGGTCAGATTTCTCTCATAATTGTTTTTAAAAAGTTCTGTGACCATCTGGGTAATTTCACTTGTGATATGGTGAGTAAAGTTCAAGTAAAATATAGGACGCATAGGATAGGGTAGCACTGCCGCCTCACAGCAAGAAAGTCCTGGTTTCGAACCCTAGGTGGGGTGACCCGGGTCCTTTCCAGGAGTTCCGGTTTCCCACAGTCCAAAAACAGTCAGGTCGATTTGTGTGTGTGGGTTTTGGGGGGTGTATTTGTGTCTACTCTGTGATGGACTGGTGCCCCGTCCAGGGTGTCCCTGTGTTCCTTGCATCCACCCCCAACCCCTCCATGATTGGAAAAGCGGTTAAGAAAGTAAGTCAGTGAACTACAAGGCCCAGTAAAGTGCATTTAATTATCCTTCCAGTAAGAGACAGTTCAGAAAAGCTGATCCTGGTGCATAGGGAGGTTCAGGGTTCCTGGGGATCATCATGGTCCCGGAGGTTTGACTACAAAAAAAAAAACAGAAGAGGCAACAGCCAAAGAAAGATTAGAGTACATCTGAACTTCTGAACTGCATGACCATGTAATAGCACATTACGATTATTATTTTTGCTTCTCAAGGGAAACGCCATTGAACCTACTCTGTCAGCTATTTGTCATTTGTTGACGTGATTCTCACTCCTCTTTCTTTACTTTACTGTTTACTCCTATTACTTGATTCTTCCTACATCATTCACTACCACTTAAACTTTTTTGCTTTCCTCTCAAGGCAGTTTTCTAATATTCCTTTCTCATACTATTCACAGATTCTTCAGATTTTATTGTGGTTCTAGTTTTAAATGTTTTGTTTATTCATTTTACTATGTTCAGTGTACTGTAAATTTATAAAAAGCTGAAAATGATTAATGAGCTCTAGATGTTCCCTTCATGTCATATTTTAAATGTTAGATTAAGGTTTTTAACCCAAGCTATATTGGCAAAAGTATGTGGACAAACAACCTCGAGTTTTAACGTTTTCTCAAACTCATGGAATTTAAGTAAGTGTATATTTTATTTAGCATAAAGTTTATTTTATGTAATTGATTTTGGAGTTTCTACAGTAGTTGTAAAATAGTTATGTTTTTACTGTAAACATAAGAAATCCAAATAAGGCACTTATTATATCTACAAACCCAGGGCATTTTTGTAAATTCAGTGAACCTTATGGACATCAGTTTGTTTGGTCAATTACTGGACTGGATGTTGTTAAAAATTAGAAAATAATTCAAATAAAAATGAAAACCCTTATTTTCTTGAGCATTCTTGAACATTTTATTCAGTCTGGATATAAATGCTGCCAAAGGTCAGTAAATGATGTAAGAGAGTAATGCTTTCCCATGGCTACATTTCTCCTTATTTAGGATTATGTCTGGTATTTGGGGGTCAAGGACATGAAACACGTTCTCGTATATTTTGCTTCGGGTCTTACGAGAATTGTAAATATGTTCTGATTTAAATCCACTTGGGAAACATTTATAATACCAAGCTATGGGCACTCGGGTGGAGCAGCAGTATAGTACATTTGCCTCTGGCCTGGTCAGGCAATCTTTAGTCACACCTTCCATGGTTTAGGGAGGATGAGCTAAAAGAGATGCCTGATTGTTGTGGCAACAGCAACTAATACTGTGCAATCTAAGTCTGTCACATCAGATATCGATGTAGTAATCTGACTATGATGATTTATAAAGACAAAAAGTCAGTTTTCTTTCTGAATAAAGAACAACAATGCAGAAAGAGGATGAGGAAAATGAGTAGGATTTCTGCCCTCTTATGACGACCTTAACCCTGGTACAGTGGTGGGTGAAGAAAGGATTCCATGAAAGCTCCGTCTGTTTTGGCCTATTGGCTTAGTCACCATGGTACCGCTGAAGACTGCATGTTTGCATTTATCACCCTCCTACTCCAGCCTCAGCCCTGTGGACGTGGCGTAAATGTCCAAATATTGGTGCAATCTTCCTCTAAACCGTCAGTCAACTCATTTCATTTTTGTGTTTGTGTTGGATCTTCAGCTGCTGAACACGTTACCAGACTTACTCACCATTTCTAACTGCTGCTTTGATTGCAATTAGACATAACCTGGGCGTCCTTGACTGACACATAGTAAAACATGTCTGTGTAGTTGCACGGCTAGCTGATAGCACCACTGAGATTTTAACACACCTGTGACTCGCTAGTGTGCCAATGAAAACTATTTTTTATTTTAATACTAAATCCTTTTATTAACCACTGCCCCACCCCAAGTTACCCAAAGACCCTTCTTTTATAATTACCCAATCAGCATATACTTTTTTTCATTTGCAATTTGGTTTATAGATTAGATTAGATAGATAGATAGACAGATCCTGGCTCAATCCTCTCTTCATCAGAGAGCCAATACTGTCTGTGTAGACACCCGGGCAGATTCAGCCTAGATCTCAGCTGGGCTAGTGTAAAAGACAGACACACCACCCAATGATCTTTAATAATGATAGTAACTGTTTCTACTTACTCTCTTAATGAAATAAACTATTTACTTCTTGATTGTTCCACACACATACATCTCACCATTCACCAGATTTTAGAGGAAGAAGAACATCTCCTTCAGATCAAACGAAGGATTTATGAGCTACTTTTACCACAGTTAAAGGCTTTAATGTAAGATCAGTGAAATTATTCAATAGCAGTGGACAGAAGCCAGCTTTCTTTACATCCCCCCATAAAGGCATAAAACGATGCTGATGACCTTCTGTGCTGAGAAAAAATTCCTCCCATCTCTCATCAAAGCTGTCCCGAACCTTTAAAGTTTTAAAATAGTATTTCAAAAGAAAATCTAAAAAGGCACAGTATTGTAACACAAAAACATGGCTTCTGTTTTTCCATGTGTAAAATGATAAATACCTCACTAATTTAAGGTGTTGTGAGTGTTAAGTGGTGTCCAGGGCTCCAGGAATCAGAAATAAATACCCATGCTTTCCCCCCATGAGTCATAGATGAGTCAGGGCCACCAGGGAGAGGCTGAGAAAACTCCAGCAGCTTTTCAAAGTAGCTTCACAAAGAAAGAGGGGTGGTGGGGGGGGCGTTGCGATGGTCTCTCGCTTTCGGCTGAGCATTGTAATGATTAAGGTTATGATTTTGGCTTAAGACTGTCTTCATTCTTCCCGAAAGCAGAGGGTGTTTCTTGCCCAAGGGTGCTCTCGAATTTTTTTTGGTAATATAATGACATTGTCCCTCTGTCCAAGTTTCGCAGGACGGCTGAGAGAATGTGCTTTTTTTGTAACGGATGAAAGAATACATGATTAATTGAGACTGACAATAATCCTAATGATATGTGTCCTTAAGATACCAGGGGGGGTCATTTAGATTACTCACAACCTGGATTGCCAAAACTTATCACCATATGTAGCATTTATCTTTCCTTATTTTCCCTCATTTAAGGTTTGTCTTTCATTGGGTTCTGTAATTTCTTCTCTTGAGATACGACTCGAGGGGCATTCGAGTGGCATGTCAGCCAATCACAGGCCTGGTCATGGGTCAAGAAGGCACAACTGTGTCTGAAGGAAGGAAGGAAGGAAGGAAGGTAGGAACCATCTAGTGTTGTGCATTTGATTTAGAATAAATAAAATTACCATAATATTAGATCATTTCCTTTGAAGACAGAGATGGCGTAGCGCAGATGCTCCATGTGCGGAGTTTGTTCTGAAAGAGGTCGTTTGTTTGAGAAGAACAGCACTTTTTACCATGGAGACAGACATTCCCCTGAGTGTTGCCCTACATAATTAAGGGATATTTCACATTCATTTTTGTCAGGCTTCGACCATCATATACAGAATCGTATCTGTAATTAACTTCGCCTGTATGTCCTCGAGATCATTCCTCTCGGATTCCTCGTGATATCACAGCTGCCTTTGTCAGAACATAGAGAACGATGGAAGTATGGAAAGTTGATAATATCTGAGGAAATGCAAGCCAAAAGTGGAAAACTATGTCTGAGCCATATTTTGGCAAAAAAAAAAAAAACACTTGTTTGGACGGAATTGGAAACCAGAGAGGTTAATATTTCTCTGTACAGATTTGCATGCTTGGGCAAATGGAACTGAACAGATGTGAAATAAACAGGGTTGACCTGTGGAAAAATAAAATAAAAATAATACAATTAATTCCGTCTGATCCTCAAGAGAATCCACAAGCGAATGTTAAAAAAGTGTTACAGCAGAATGTTTCGGGAGACATTTAAAATGAGAATTTTACAGGAGAATGATGCAGAGTATTCATACAGGATGATACAGGATAGTGTTACAGGATGATGATACAGGATAATGATACAGGAGAATGATAAAGGATGATGATACAGGATGACACAAGATGATGATACAGGAGAATGATGCAGGATAATGTGACAGGTTGATGATGATACAGGAGAATGATGCAGGATAATGTGACAGGTTGATGATGATACAGGAGAATGTTACAGGAGAATGATACAGGAGAATGATACAGGAGAATGATACAGGGGAATGAATAAGGAGAATGATACAGGATGATGTTAAAGGAGAATGTTACAGGAT
>JAYDZG010000013.1:1843153-1857607 GCA_034509265.1 Microcambeva bendego
TGCAAAACGGCTCGAAGGTTTAATCTCAAACAGCGCTCTGCTTCCTACTGTAGTGCACTTCTTAGGCAGGGGCGTGAACACGCAGTTCAGGATATAGTAGTGCGCTATCGAGTTCAATCGGCAGCCGTTTGGGTAGTGTTATTAAGTTTAACTCGTTTGTTCGTTCGTACGTTTGAACGACTAAAATCCTCCTGGTCGTGCTGCGGTGGGCCCGGGACCCCTCAGAATGACCAAGACGAGTCAGAAACAAAACTAGTTTATACATCGTGGCAAATCATTTTCATCAAATCATCACAAGATTTTTGTTGTTGTAAAGCTTACAGTAGATGGCGCTGTTTACAATGAAATGGCTCGTGGGACCGTCGCACAGTGGTTTAAATGTTTTAAATTTTAAACATGCTTTAAGGACCAGGATGATCGGACCCGATTTGGGTAGATTACAAGTCAAAAAACAGCCACACATTTTCAAATAGACGTGTTGTGTCACGACTGATGTAGGCTACTCGCTTGAGTAAACTTAATTTATTTTTCCACATTAAACTCACACTCAATCACAACTCAAAATGTTTAACTCCCCTATAGCCTATGTATTTCTTTTTAAATAAACACAATAATTATCCCCATTTGAACACCCTTTACTGCCAATCACTTTAATTTCACATTACTTCAGATACACACATTTAATTTTAGGACCAATTGATGAAAACCTGATAATTCTGTAGGGTTCACATACTTTCACTTGGTACAGTGTTATGTTATGGTATTCCACAAACATGATTGCCTGTTTTACTTTTGTTCTCTTCTGCCTTTATTAATAGCTCTGGATGACTCTGTTGCTTGAATTATTTCTTGTTGGCTCCGTTAGGCCAACTTGTTTTTGTTCAGTGTGAATAGAAGTGAAATTTAACTTTTTAACTTCCCACATGTTATTCAGATCAGTTATCCATTGACTTACATGGATTGAAGAGAACAAAATGTCGGTTGTATTTTGTGTTGGGGTTTTCAGATGTGTATAACTTATAAGGTCAATGGAATTGTTGAAATTAAGTAAACTGCTACAATTTCCATTGTACTTAAGTGTTAAAAAACACTTTTTGCATCCATTTTACTATTCCCAGTTGTGTCTGATATTATATTATGTCAATAAACTGCAATATGCTGAGGGGGAAAAGTGTAGGTCTGTGCTTCCTTTGCTATTTATAGACAAACGACAAAAAACAGGAACCTTTCCCTCTTTCTATTGCTAACAGTAAAAAAAACTGAGGTGCTAGTGTTATTTTCCCCACCGAACACCCCCGAAATGTCCCTGATTTGCTTCCCAGAAATCTGGTCACCTTATTTAACCCCAGTGTGACATATCTTTCACGAACTAATTCAGAAACGTGTCCATATGATTTATTTGTTCTGTTTTACATGCCTCCTATTTTCAGTTTAGGAAAAAATGGGTCTGAGTTCTTATGGGTTAAAGACATTTCTTTTTATTGTAAATGATGGGACTCAAATCATTAAAACAATGTTAAAACAATGTAATCAAAACAAGTGTGCAAAAGTCTTGTGCGCCCTCGAACATTTGCATTTACATCTGCAGCAAATTTTTAGAAATTTAGAAATAAAGAAACTAAGGGATTAAATGGCCTTGCCCAGGGATCCAAAAGTGGCTACTTGGTGTTGGGGGCTAATTACTCCCACCTTGGTCAGGTGGTAAGAAAGAACACAGTAGATTATTTGGTCTGATAAGACGAAGTCATGCAGGTTCAGTTGGACCAGATAATCCACCTGAGTGCCTTTGGTATGTTACACAATCTCTTGGCACAATGTCAGTTTTACTTTTCGCACAGGACTACATTAAGCTGTCCCAGAAGAGTGACAGCTATTATAGGGTGGCCAACTTCATACTACAGTTTCACTTACACAATCGTGGATTCATTCTTGTTCACTTCTTCTTTTAAAGACATCATTCAAATAAAATCCAGCTGTGTAGAGTTTGTGGCATTTTTAAGTAACAAAATCTGCTTAATTTGTACTTTTTATTTCTTCTTTTGATTTTGTTAGGTTCCTGTTGTGTCGTTAAAATTCCAACGGTCGGTTTTTGGACAGTGTCATGGAAAGGTCTTTTTTTATTTGCCACTTTTAATCCTGTATACATATCAATGTATACATTTCATTTAAAACGTGTCAAGACTGCGGCTTTAAAATCTGTTTATTTATCAAGACCTCAGTGGATTATTCATCCACATATTGGAGGCAGCCGTGGCCTGGTGGGTGGAGCACTGGACGTTTGATCAGAAGGTTGCTGGTTTGATTCCCTGAGCAAGGCACCCAACCTCAAGCTTCTTAATGGCCTGTTAATTGTTCTGGGAAATATTTTTTTAAATAAAAAAATTGCATTTGTTTTAAATTCACATCAACTAAATTAGTTTGAATGTTTTTGTGTGTTAGTTTTTAGAATTGAAAGAACCTCTCGGGTGGAGAAACGGGATTTTGCACTGCACACTGGTGTCGGTGTTGCTGGTTGGCTGGGTGCCTCCCTAGTCACTTGGATGCACACGTGTGTTGTAGTGCCGGTCCCAGGCCCGGATAAATAGGGATGGTTGCGCCAGGAAGGGCATCTGGTGTAAAAAACAAAACAAAAAACATGCCAAATCGATAATGCAGGATCCCGCTTCTCCATCTGAGAGGTTCGTTTAATTCTAAACACACAAAAACATTAAAGCAAATGTGTTTGATATGAATTTATTTCTGTTCAAGATAAAGTGGTAAAGTTTTGGTTCTTCAGTCTTTAGTTTTTAGGGAATCCCGATTTCTTGAATCAAGAAATAAGACAAGCGGGGGTTGTGGTATTAAACGTAATACCTAGGATAAGTTTAGCTTGATCATCACCAGCATTTCATTGACAAAACATGTATAACTACAGGCAACCCCCATCACTTTCACAACTTTCAGTACTCGCCTCTGTACCGGAGTTTCCAAATCTATGTACACATCTTCAAGATCAATGTGCAACACTAAAACTCAGAATCTGGCAACAGGAACGAAATAGATGTTCGTCTGCTATCTTTCCTCTTTTTGAAGAGGGAACACGACTAAAAATAATCTGTAGTGAATTTACAATTGTGCAACTCTTGCGATAGTGGAAGTCAAAAGTTTACTCCTCTTCTAAGGGATGGTCTACGTCATTACGGTCTTTAATGCAACTGTGTCATGAGGGCGTTCTCATTCACCACCAGTTATACACAGTTAGGAAATAAAATGTCCATATATAAGAAAGTCAGATTCTGTAAGTTAATTTTTTACACATTAGTTGATTTAAATGTTTAAATAATACAGAACCCAGCATAAAGCAGGGTTTATCTAAACCATCACATTTAAATGATGACTGGGGTTATATTGTTAAATTATGCTTATCTACACGCCCTGTGCAGAAATAGTAGCAGGACTAAAAAAAGACTTCTCTGAGTCGGATCACTGCCAGGAACCTCCACAGGGACAGGAAGTACTCATGCACAAAGAAGTAAGAAGAGTTCTCATGAGGAGTTACATTAACCCCGTCAGCCACAGAGACATGATTCTGGCCACTCTCGGCCAATAGCCCTCAGTGGCTGAAAGTTAGCCTTTAAAAAGTGCAGATTCTCATCCATGGTCATGTAGAAATGAGCAGTAATCTACAATCTGAAACTTTCGATGTAATTTAAACTATTCTGTGCTTTGTTTTAGTGTTTGTAGTGAAGTCTACCTCAGCTAAGAAATGTGTAATAGGAACTTCATATCAATAGAACTTTGGTAAACACATTCATTCATTGTCTGTTACCTGGTCAGGATCAATGTGGGTCTGATTTATTGGGCGAAAGGCAGGAGACACCCTGGGAAGGTTGCAAGTCCATCACAGGTCACACACAATTGAAATACAATTTTACATGGACACCGGGAGAACATGCAAACTCAACACAGAAGGAACCCTGGGCTTACTGACGTTGCTCAAGAGCTCAACAATGTCAACCTGACAGTGACCTTTTGATTACTAGTTCAGTACCTTAACTGCCCATTGTTAGGCTAAGGGATTGCCAGTTTCAGTGATGCTTTACAGATGTAATATATTTTAAAAAGCTGCTGTATGTGTTGTAATGTAATGTGTAAAGTATTTTATGATCCCATTTACTGCAACACACCATTTCTTTCGGTTACACACATGCAGAGTGACTCATATTTGGGTTTCTTTGAGCATGATGTATAGTGTAATATACCACGACAGCATGGCTTACTGTAATCTCTGTCATCTTCACTTCCTCCACAAATAGCACCTCTTACCTAAAATGTGAAACTAAAAGCGGTTTTCTAACAATTAGCTAGCTGACCTGGCAACTCGTAAACAGTTCATCGTAAACGTCACTGTACTGAACTCTACGTTTATGAAAGTGCTGGTTTGTGGATTTTACTTCTATTATTAATCTGTAGTCGTATTAATCAGTAGACAGACAGACAGACAGACAGACAGACAGACAGACAGAGAGACAGAGAGACAGACAGACAGACAGACAGACAGACAGATAGATTCTTATTATAATATTACAATGATTAAATTTCAGTGCTCCACGGTTATACAATTTCAAAACCAAAAACCTGTTCACTCTGTTTGTTTATGGTACTGTCTTCAGTTTCATCCCAGTCCCTTGTGTTCTCCAGTTTCGGGTTATGCTAGGCTCTAGATATAATTACAGAGCTTCCTTCTTCTGTTTGTGTCATTCAGGTCCTTTCAAAAAGAATTATGGTTTTCTTTTCAATCTGAACCATTCTGTTGATAAATTGTCGAATCCCTTTGTTGATGCATCTGACATTCATTGAGTTCAAGGAAATAGACGGTTACCCTCCATCATTCTAAAATATTTACTAATAAAATTAAAGACGTATTGCCTTCCTGGTGCATCATCAGAAAAGCACTGAACTATGTGCATGCGTCAATATAACATACATAAACCAGAAGCAAAGCCATTGTAGACAGACAGACAGACAGACAGATTGATGGATGGACAGACAGACACAGACAGAAAGACAGATAGACACATCATTGTAGTCTTTGTGTTCAAGGTTATTCTAATGCAAAGTCTTTATGTTCACTTAATTTCAGTCTTAATATGAGTTTCACAAATTGAATTGTAAATGTTATCTCCTGTGCTATGGCAGTGTTGTCTGAGCTAAAAAAATCCTCCCCGGCCACACAGTGAAATGGAGAATTCTCTGGGTCACATGACTTTGTTTTTCTGTGTCTATGCAAATTTCATGGTCAAAAGATGCTATTTTGTTTGAGTTAAGGAACAGGGAAACACAACACTCCAAAAAAAGAGCCTTCAACATTCAGCCGGGTTCATTTACATACAGCGGTGCAGTCAAATGATTCCTGTACGTGTGAGCATGTACGTGTGTTTCATGGGTTTCAGTCTGGCAGTGAAATTAGTGATGGGTACAAAAACACTGAAGATCTTTACTGTTCTGTAAGTAGAAATTTGAATGAGGTTTAACCATAATTTTATAAACCGCCATGTCCTTTGTATACATTTCACACATGTACACCTATGCAGAGGACAATAAACACATTAACACACATGAAAAAAGCAGTTTGGGTCTCATGAGAACAACCGAGAGCTCGATGGAATTACTGGATTACATCAAACATAAAACATTTAAGCATTTAACTACTTTTAGAGGTTTTTTCTCTTATACTCTATTTGACTTTACCTTACCGTTTGTCCCTTTTCTCTTTACGTTATTCATCATTGCAATTTGTGCTGTTGCTGTTATTCTTTTATTGTAATTTAATGAAAAATAAAGTGTTTACAACCTTGCATGAAAGAAAACGCAATGGTAAAAGACGTGTGAAAATAGTTAAATTCTCTCATGCTTATTAACTCAACATGCAAAATGTCTATGGTATTTGGGTAAAATAAAGAGATTGTAACTAAGATGTAATTAATTGTGGTATTTGTTCTGCCACTGGAGTGGGTTTGGATCATCCAGTCCATGTTCGGTCACACAGGCGGCTAAACTGAACATTATTCTTCATAATTAGATGAATTATTCAATCATTCTAACATGACTCCAAATTACATACCACCAAAACCTGGGCAGCATTCTGTGGGCATCACTGTCACCTCACAACAAGAAGGTCCTGGGTTTGATGCCCAGGAGGGGCAGTCCGTATCCTTATTGTGTTTGCATGTTCTGCTCGTGTCTGCATAGGTTTCCTCTGGGACACTGAATTGTCCTGTGGGTACCTAGCCACTAGGATGCATAAACAAAGATAAAAAGGAGGGTTGTGTAAGAAAGGGCATCCGTAGTGTAGTGATTGAATGTTTTCTTTATAAAATTATTTCCTTGTGCATTTTTTTCCCAAAAAAGAAAAAGAAAAAAAAGCCAAAACTTCCTTGAGCTTATTTTTCCTTTCCTTGTTGGTTATAATTTTCACCATCTGTGTGCTTTTATTATTTCACTTACTTACTGATCTGGGTGGCACGGTGGCTTAGTGTGTTGCACCGTCGCCTCACAGCTTGAAGGTCCTGGGTTCGACCCTCAGGTGGGGCGATCTCGGTCCTTTCTGTGTGGTGTTTGCATTTTCTCCCCCGTGTCCGCGTGGGTTTCCTCCCACAGTCCAAAGACATGCTTCCAGGTTGATTGGACACACTGAATTGTCCTGTAGGTACCGGCGATGGACTGGCGCCCCATCCAGGGTGTTACCGTGTGCCCTGCGCCCGTTGGAGAGCTGGGATAGACTCCAGCACCCCTACAGACCCTAATTAGGAGAAGGGATTAAAGACAATGAACTGAACTAACAATTTGGGCCAGTAAAAATAATGTGAACCCTTTGGTTGCTCCTGATCAGGGGTGGCCACAGCAGATTATCGAGCATCACACACACACACACACACACACACACACACACACACACACATCGAGGTGCCACATGCTGATCAGATACTGAGGAAGGAATTTGCTGAATTCAGTATGAATCTTAGGAATGTTTTTTGTTGTGTAATGGGTTGGAAAGAATTGTTTTGTGCAAACCAGGCCTGCAGATACAAACCG
Source organism: Microcambeva bendego (assembly GCA_034509265.1). Lineage (NCBI taxonomy): Eukaryota > Metazoa > Chordata > Actinopteri > Siluriformes > Trichomycteridae > Microcambeva > Microcambeva bendego. Next base: position 1,850,228 of record JAYDZG010000013.1, read on the forward strand.
AGTCTAAAGTAGGTATAGATGCTGATGGGCAGTCAGTCACGTTCATCTTTTTATGGCCAGAGTTTACAGCTGGGTTTAAAGGTGATAACAGAAGATTAATGAAGAGTAATGGTGCAACTTGCAAAGCTGCAGATCGTAATCTGCATTATTCAGTCGAATCTTAGTGGTTAGGGTACTGGATTAGTAACCTATAGGTCACCGGTTCGAATCTCATCACTACTAAGTTGCGTCTGTTGGGCCCTTGAGGAAGGCCCTTAACCCTCATTGCTCATAATGTATACTGTATTGAACCCAGGACCTTCTTGCTGTAAGGCGAGCTGCAGCAACTATGAAATTAAATTATGATCAAAACTTCAAAAACAATCCCCCAACACCTTATGGAATCAATACTACTCAGAAGAAATGTTGTCCTACAGTATATCAGTATGGTGTTCCTAATAAAATGGCTGTGCACTACTCATAAATGAAAGTAACTTTTTTTATATGAAGCATGCCAAGGACACACATTTTTTGTTGCTTATTTTTAATTTATTAGGATTTCCTTCACCAGAATGTCTTACACATGGAGAAATTCATTTGAATTATTGTCTATAAGACATACATAAGTAACTCCACCATCACTATAATCAAAACGTCGAGGTTGTTACTGATAAACACATCACCATTCAAATACCAAAGATCACATGACATGATTAGCGTGATAGATCTCGATTGCCGGAGCAGAGTACAACACCATAAAATAAAATCAGAGAGAAGTTCAACAACATGATGAAGGTTGTCCTGCTCCAGTGCCCTTGATGTTTACTTCTAACAGGAGGAAGTGGACACGTATAACAACTCAAAAACAACCCATATAATACAACCCAGAATGATACAACAGAATTACATTTACGATTCATCCTTTACTGACCAGAGCCCAGAGACTTCAATCCTGTTCCAATACAAAACTAAAAACATCAGAAATGTATTGCTATTTCATTATTTTCTAGGAAACAAAGCTTCATTGTTGTACATAATTCAAAAGTATGTCATAGAATGAAAGCAACAGACTCTAGGTGGATTCCATAGATGTGGTAAGTTGCCAACACAAGGAATTCATATACTGTATTATAGAGGATAATCCAAATCATAGACATGAAAGTGTTCAGTCCAAGTTTACCCAATAATCCTTGCCTTGCCCTGGCAGTGGTGAGGTTTAACCAGCGACCTTCGGATTACTAGTCCTGTACCTTAACCACCAAGCTACCGTCTGGCCCATGCCATATGTTGTCAATAAACCAATTTATGAAGCTTTGATAAATAAAACTGTGATTATGTTTGGTAAAACGTCTACCTTGAAGGATTCAATGAAAACTTCAATGAAAGCTGAACACCGAATTTCCGACTTCTGACTAGAAAAAACCATGGCCGCCCCCTCAGTGGTAATTTCTCAATAGAAGAGACCGGTCGAAAAGGGCTAAAAGGAGCCCAGAAGAAGTTTCTGTGGTGTAACTGGTCACATATTTGAAAAGAAGCAGCGGAGAAAATAAGCATTTTGTTTTAATTCAGAGCTGCTATAAAGAAAAAAGCTCTGGAGATACAGACCGAAGAGTCTCAGGAGAGCAAATACGAATTAATGATTTAAAAAAACGGAATAAACATACTTTTGTTGTTAGTTTTAAACGCTCTGGGCTCCACCTTCCCTGGACTTCTACTACACAGTAGTGAACAGTGATAAAACTGTTTCATAGAAACAACTGACATCCGCCCGATAGCGGCGAATGATGCTGTACACAGATCGGACTGCCTGACTGACAGTGATTCTGACGGAGGGGGGATCGGCGACGCCGCTCCTATGGAAGAGCGTAGGAGCGAGCCTGTGGGCTGCGACCTTTCAGGATCCGCCGCACCTGAGCGAACAAGAAAACAGAGTTTATACACGTGTGACTCCCTCTGAAGTGGGTTGGAGTTTATTATCGGAAACATGAATCTTGGTTCGTTGTACACAATGGAAACGCTACACCCCCAACGCCATTGGTCACATTATGTCACCTATACCTGTATGTCACAGAGGTGGAATATGGCCTCGAGGTACTTCGAGGGTTTGGGTGGCACCCTCAGTCGCAAAGATAGAAAAAAGTGTGGCGTCTTTGTGACATTTCAGCGGTTAAGTGTTAAAGATCTTGATTTGCTCGTCTCATCTCTTAATCTCTGGCGTGACCTGAAGCAGAACCCCACAGCTCTGTTGCAAAATAGGTTCTTATAGCAGCAAAGTGTGGATCAAGTCTAAATGAACTCACATAGTAATCTCTACCAGCGATACGATTCTTTAAATCGGAATGAAATTAAACACATCACGACATTATTTCTTTAATTAGTTTTTAAAAACATATAATACTGTGTATGTGATGGTCTTTTAATGATGGAAATAATGATTTCACTTTCATTTCTGAGGCTGGTTCAAATCATTTGGAATTAAGCTTGATTTGGCGACTTGGTAAACAGTGGCAGCGACGTCTGCTGTTTGAAGAGGATATCAAATTCATTAAACATAAAAAAATAAAAATAAGAGACCACTTCAAAAACTTCAATATTAAGGTGGTCTCTTTTTTTTTGATATACTGTATATACCGATTTGAATCGTGCCTCGAGTGAATCGATTCCTGTGAATCGTTACTTTCATGTCATTGTGTTATGTTTAGGTGTTCACATACTTTTGCTCCCATAGTGTTCCGTCTGTGTGCAGTGACAGATCTATTTTGATAAATACGATAACCCTCGAGAGGCCGTTCCGTGTCTCTTTCTGATGCTCACCTGATCCCCCACAGGTCCTTCAGGCACCAGCTGGATGGGCTGCTCGTTCTCCAGGTTCCTGGCGCTGGGGTCGGCTCCTCTCCTCATCAATAGCTGCACAGCGTGAGCCTGGGACTGGCGGCCACTCTGAGCGGCAGCCATGTGCAGAGCCGTGTTCCCGTTATACGCCTGAGAATAGAGAAGAATAGAGCGGCTGGAGTACGCGTGTTTATGGTCCGGCATGAGTTTCACTGGAAGACCGAGCGTGGTCATCACACACAACCTTCTCTCGACAACAGCACCAACCCACAACCACACACACACTCACGCAGAAAAACACACCAACACAGTCACTCACACACTAACACAGTCACACACACACTAACACAGTCACACACACACTAACACAGTCACTCACACACTAACACAGTCACACACACACTAACACAGTCACACACACACAGTCACACACACACTCACACAGTCACTCACACAATTACACATTAACACAGTTAAACAAATTAACAGTCTCTCACACATACACACTCAGTCACACACACACACACATGCATGCATGCACACACACAGCAGTGATTTACAGTAAACAGTCCCCTAACACACTCTTGTGAATCAGTAGCAGTATCTAACTGAACCCTGACGTTGATAGACCCAGTGGTGACTCACTTTGGCATTGATGACACTGAACGAGTCCTGCTGGTCCAGGAAGAGACGCAGAAGCTCGACGTTGGCCTCCTCTGCAGCCATGTGCAGGCCCGTGTACCCACTCTTACGATCCTGAGGACATCAAAACCAACAATGAGTAAATCTCAACAAGTGCAAACATGCCAACCTGAGAATGGTTTTCACAGCAGGATTTACCTTGGTGCCATAAGAGGCGCCCATTTGCAGCATAGTGTTTATACATTCCCCAAGCAGCTTCCTCCTCTGCATCAGAACGGAGGTTTGGGGAGACTGTGGCGCTGCAAGGCGGCTCAGCTCCTGCACCACGGCATTGTGGGACATGACAGCAATGTGTAGAGGCGTGAGACCTATACCGAGAGAAAATGTTGCACACCAGTGACTATGTGAACGGTGATCAGAGGTGCAGTAAGTGGCCTGACAGCATAGTGTTTTATATTCTGTGTAGAGAATTACTCACCATCATAATTAACAGCCTCGATATTCAACTTCTGCCCACTGTTCAGCACAGACCTTTGAATTGTCTGCATGGAGACACAATCATGAGAATTGTTTTTTAAATTAGTTTTTGTTTAACACGTTTCTATTCAAAATGCTGCCGCTGGGGTTCTTACATTCACCCGAAAATCTGACCACATCACCCCCGTCCTTGAAAAACTACACTGGCTTCCTATTCCCGAACATATTAAATATAAAATCCTGGTCCTCACTCTGAAAGCCTTTCATAGTCTCACACCTGCATATCTAACAAAACTTCTCACATGTCACACCCTTACACGCAGTCTGAGATCATCTAATCTTCTGTCTACACCTAGAATTAGGACGTCCACCATGGGCAGCAGATTTTTTAGTGTTGCCGCCCCAGCCCTCTGGAACCCTCTGCCCTCGACTGTCCGCTCCATTTCTTCCCTTTCGGAACTCAGGGCATCTTTAAAAACTTTCTTTCTTCTTCATGATCTTCCTATCAAACCCCACACTATAATATTATAATAATATCTGTTGTTTATTGTTGTCTGTAACTGTTAAAGCTTCCTTGAGTGTGTGAAAGGCACTATATAGATCGAACTTATTATTATTATTGTTAAATGTGTATCAAACTAAATTAAAAACTTGTTATTGGCACTAAAGTCGAGCACTTTGACTTTGATTGGTGTGAAGTTTGCTCAGTGAGATCTCCTCCGCCGTGTTAATCTAGTGCAAACAAACAAGGCGTTAAAGTTTGTGCCCGCGCTTGCGTGCCAGTCTGTTAATGGTTGACGGTATTGTTCGTCTGAGCTTTATAAAGCGAGCACTCTGGAACCAGTTTTGCAGGGTGAGGGGATTTTCGGCTGCTGTTTTAAGGAAATAAACACCAGTCAGTATGAGGAAGTTAAATAGCAAAGCCGATAAGCTGAAGAGTAGACGAAACGGACCAAGGCAGATCAAAACACGTTTTATATTCGCGCTGTAATGTAGAAGTGATCATATGTGAATGTCTATCATTTACTTTACTGATGTAGATAACGGCGTTCTGGGTTCGTTTGAATGTTTTCCAACATGGCGGCGGATTACTTTCAATCAATCATATATGAAACATTTAGGACCTACAGTCATAAACCGACAACTTGAAAAGAAGCCAAAGTAACTCTGGAATGAACAAAACAATTATTACTTGCACACGAGCCAAGAGTAGAATCGGAAAAATGTGACCATTCAATGTAATTAAATTAAAATGTGGTCGAACCTGATCATGGTTACACAAACTCTTACATGCTTAACATATTAAATATTAATGTTCCATTAAACTGTGGATACATTTCTTTTGTCTAGATCTCTTTTTAGTGCTTGAATTGATCTCAGTGCATTCCGATTATATGCACAATGGGAAGTGAACGTGTCCCAAGTATGCTAAACAACACAAATAAAAAGTGAAATGCTCATTTCCCCTTATTGTATGTTAGAATAAGTTGCAAAGCTAATAAAGCCGACAGATCCTGAGAACCAGGGCTTTAATCTGACCTTTGGACGCTACCCGTGAGAGCTTTAAATGTGTTCCCCGTGTCTGTGTTTGGTTCCCATCATGCACTTTAGTTCTCCTCTGCTTCTTAAAAGGTGAACTGGTTGATTTGAATAAGTGGATTCGTGAGTGTTTTGCCCTGCAGCTGGTTCATCTTCGTGTAAAGAGTTTTAGTTTTTCCAGCGCGGCCCTCGCAGGGATGAAACGTTTTGTAGACATAAATAAATCACATGAAATAGTTCTTATTAAATCTGAATTTGTTTTTCTGTTGTGACGTTTGAGTAATTTGTAAGGTTTGTGCCTGAGTTTAGACAGATATGGCTTATCTGTTAGCGATAAAAACTCACTTGTGTCATTAATCTTTCTCTGATATGCAAAAGAGAGGTACTGTGTATGAGAGCACAGCGCACTACCAAATTAGGGACAGCACACCGAGAGGGCCACGTTTAAAAATGATTTTTGGGATGTTTTAATTGATTTAAATCGTTTTTTTACGTGAAAGTACGTGAAAGCTGGTTTTCTTTGTTCTTATGTTTATCATCATTTGTTCCCTTTACTTCTCAGTTAATAAACATTTGAGGTAATTTACTTCTCGCTCTCTGGATCTTTGGGCCCACCTACACCCCCACGTCACGCCGTGAGCCACCAGGTTGACCGAATCCTTTTCTACTGGCCCCGCCTCTCTACGTGGCGTAATCGGCTGAGCTTTGTTTTTAATTAAAATGTATTCATGCGCACCATAGCTAACGTTCCTGTTTTGAATCAAACAAACCGACACCCAGTTTCCAAATGTCTTACAGACGAAATACTTACGAGTGTTTGTTTTGGAAGTGTTGTGCGATAGAGTTGGAGTTAAAAATAAATATACAACGAGCAGTTTGCCTTAAACAGGATGGAAACTGTACTTTACATTGGAAAACCTTTGACCGTATTTTAAGAGTCTCCGGCCCTGCAAACGCTTGTGGATGGGATCTCATTTACCACGTGATTGGCGTGGTCGGGGTCTCACCTGTAGGATGAGGGTGTGTCCCTTCTCTGCACACACGTGGAGTGGTGTCCGACCCCAGGAGTCTGTAGTGTTCACCTGAGCGCCCAGTGACAGAAGATCTTGAGCGATCAGGTGCTGGTTCGCCGCCACACTGACTTGGAATGCACTCTGAAAAAGGTTCAAGCCGAGCCCTTATTCCTCCATCGTCAGCTCATGAGTCACAAAACATGTCCACAGGTGTGGACATTTCTCAGGAAACCTCATTATACATTTCATTCCAGGAAGCCATGATGACATCAGTTCTGAGCCTTTACCACCCTGCCTGCTGGTAATCTGGACCCCGTTGATACAGTACAGGGAGCGGCCATCTCACGTACTGACTAACTAGGAGGGGTTTTTAACAAAAATTCGTACCTGTCTGTTGTGTTCTTTTATGTCGAGCATGCCGATGGCGGCCATTTTTCTGGCGAGGACGTAGGCCAGCGCTCTGCGGCCCTGAGCCACGGCGATGTGAAGGAACCTGAAAACCCAACCCACTGAAATATCAGTCAAATTCTGATGTCATTCTGTGATCAAGTTTTCTTTCACTGTGTCATTTTGCTAATAGCTGTAGATTTTAGATGATATATTTTCAAATCATTCTATATCATTATGTATTATATCTGTTATTCCTTTACTAAATATGACTTTAATCTATGTTTTATTTTACTGTTCAGTACTAACTTCACACTAACTTTCACGTATGTAGTTCTTCATTTATTTGACGTTTTTAGCTCTGTGAGTCTTTCCCTGATCTCTGATCGATGACTGAACGACCTGTAGTTAGTTTACGGTATAAAAAACAATGATGATCGCGGATTCAGAATTTTAACCGCTCTGTGTTTTCATTTTAGTTTCTGACTCCAAACAGGAGATTTAATCTCAA
>JAYDZG010000013.1:1869360-1881596 GCA_034509265.1 Microcambeva bendego
ACACACACACACTCTCTCTCTCTCTCTCTCTCTCTCACACACACACACACACACACACACACACACACACACACACAGTTTGTCATTATAATCAATGGCGTATTCAGTGTGGGATAGAATCTCGCAGGTTATAAAAATAAATCTCTTTTAAGCACCAACTGTTTGGTTGAAACAAACACAAGCATTTGAACAAATCTCTGAGTCTGCTCAGAACACTCAGAACACTCGGACCTCGATTTGCTCTTGTTGGGACAGTTCGCCTAGCGGTTAAGGTACCGGACTAGTAATTAGAAGGTCGCCGGTTCAAACCCGACCACCGCCAAATTGCCGCTGTTGGGCCCTTGAGCCTTGGTATTGGTAAGTGTTTGCTAAATGCTGAGCATGTAAGTGCTGATCTGATTTCTAACAGCACATACAGAGGAACATCTGCTAACGGGACCAATACTAAGTGAAAGGAAGCCTAGTCAGTCTAAAGTTAGTTTTCTGCTTCACCTTGCATCATTAAGGTAAAATCTCGCTTTCACACGTCTGCGTTTAGAATTGTGTGTTCTTGTCTTGAGGCAGAAGGTGAAGAGAGCACCGAAACGCACTCCTCTTCACCCTCTTCTTCCTCCTCTTCTTCTTCCTGTCGCTGCACGGAAGAAAGATACTGCTGGAGTAAGCTGCACTCCTGGCTGCTCCCGTCTGCCCCTCTTTTAGGTGAAAGTGCTGGTTGTGGAGTCCACACTGCACTGCTCACGCTGTCTTCCAGCGCCCCCTGCTGAGCGCCCGGAGAATGGAAGCCTGATTCGGGGATGGAGACTTCGCTCGGTATGGGTGGACCTTTGTGTGGAGGGCAGACAGGCGGGGGGGCCACAGCACAGCTCTGTGAGGCGGACAGACGAGTCAGCTGCTCCTGGACTGAGCACTGCACCTCCAGCATGGACTGAAGCTGTAAAAGAGAAATGATTTGAACTACGTCTCAGGCGACACAAAATTAAACGTGCTGCACGGATTCAAATGGTGGCAAGAAGTAACACAAAGTCTCCACAAGGGGGCAATCGTGTACGAGCTTATTTTGTGTTCATGTGCCTGTTCAAATTTGTTGTATCTTTTTTTCTGCGACTAATTTTCTGGCTCAAAACCTTGATTACAGCGAGGAAACCGGAGTACCTGGTGGAAACCCACAAAGACAGGATGAGAACATGCAAATTCCTCACAGAAAGGACCTAGATCGCCCCACTCTGGGATTGAAGCCAAGACCTTCTTGCTGTGAGTGCTACACACTAAGCCACCGTGCCGCCCTATACTGTTGATTTAATATTATTATTTAGACTCGTCAGGGACGGTTTAACCTTCTTCGATACACCGATGGAGGTCACCCAGCACGCTGGTGGGTTGTGCCACCTCAGCCCTGTTAGTCTGTAATCTTAGGACGTGAATAATCTGCCTGATTAGAATCCTCTCTGCTCAAGCAGCTGGCAGTTAAGCTCACCGAGTTCAGACAGACGTTCTACTGCTGATTGGTTTATGGGCATTTAGGCACTTAAATGAAACCGGATACCTGTTTCCAAAGAAATTTCACAGCTTCTTCCTGGACCATCCTCTGCAGCCTCTCGTCCTCCTGCTGCTTCCTCACACTGGAAGAAACACCCAAGAGCACAGACGGGACAGAGTGACGCTCGGCAAGGACACGAGGATCGAGAGACGTCGACGTTAAACTAGATCTTCACCTCTGGAGCTCTGCGCTCAGCCGGACGATGTGATCCTGTAGCCGGCGTAGGCGGATCTCGTCGCGCACTTCTCTGGCATCTGGGTGTCGCTGTCGAGCCCGGTGTCCCCTCCACCACGCCTGAATCTTCACGGCCGCCACGTCGGCCCGCGGGCCGCGGTCCTCGGCTCTTCGAGTCTCAGTCACGTGATTGTGGAAGGAAGTTTCCGTGTCAGTGGTGGGCGAGTCGGTGCGGGCCGGGTCGGGAGGAGCCAGAGAATCGGGCTCGTAGAGCTCGGGGTCCTCGCTGTCGGCGGGAGACGGGGGGTCGACGAGGAGGAAGGCGGATTCTGAGGACAGCAGGCTGCCGTTAAGCTTCTCCTCGTCGTTTTGCATGTCTTCTAAGATCAGACTGTCCTGGTCACGGCAAGAGGGACTGATGGGGGAAATGTTAGGGCGTGCGTCGGTCCATGTATTCACCTGGACTATCGGCTTAGGAGAATCTGTCAGAGGGGACGGGAAAAAAAGGATTGCTGTTACTTATTAGGATTTTAACGTCATGTTTAACTCAAACTTCAGGACAGGAAACGCTTGCCAGATCTGATCAAACATGATAAGATAAGGAAATTATTATCCAGACGTATTCTTGTCATGGTTTTCATTCTGCTTGAACACTTGCAGTGCCAGGCTGGTGCATGAAGCTTTGGGTTATTCATTGAAGTATTACCTGTTATTTTAGAGGTTGTAATCTCTTCTGTAGCCGCGTCTGCCCGGCGCTCATTCACGTCCAGCTGAGTCGGGCGAGGGGGGCTCGGAGAATCACACTGACTTTCCTGGAGCAGCTGTCTCTGATGCTGCCTGTAAAATATAATTGGCAGAATACTACCTCTACTTCTTCTACTACTACTACTACTACTAATAATAATAATTATAATAATAATAATAATCATCATAAGAAGAAGCAGAAGAAAAAATCTGAACCAACATAACCAATAGTGTGTGAAGACTCAAGAAGGAGAAGAATGAAAGTATGGTGAGAAGTCTTCAGGGAGAGCGGAGAGAACTAAAACTTTAACTAGCATATTAATAGATGGTAAAATAAATAGATCTATTGACAGAGAGTTAGTTAGGTTTTTTTTCTATTCTGTTTGATCTTAGTTGATTGAATATGGTTGCATGGGTCATCCATAAAGTCAAGTCGCTTCACAGAGTTTAGGACCACCAGACCAAAAACGAGCAAGCCGAGGGCGACTGTGGCAAAGCATAAACTCCTTAAAGGTACAGGAAGGAACCTTGGAGGAACCAGACTCGGACGCTGCTCGTCTTACTCGGGTGGACTAGAGGATGTTTGAAGTAAACAGGATGGGATTAGATTTTATGCTACACATCCTTTAATGTGTGTCGCTTCAGTTTTGATGCTGTTGCTTTAAATGAGAGCGCACCTCTGTTTCCGGAGGATCCTCTCCAGCTTGGCGTCCTCGGCCGACTGCAGCGAGGACGAGGACGTCAGCGGGCAGGTGGAGGCCAGGTACTGAACCAGCTGTAGCTGTTGCCCGGGGCGATATGTTCGACTTCTGCCCTGACTGTACAACCATTCAGCTTTGAGCCTGAAGTTCAGAACAACATCGATGGGTAAATGATACCACCCCAGACCCCCCCCCCTCGAGAACAGGTAGAATTACCAACATTAACGAGCGCTCACCCCTCTTTCTGTGAGACCACGTATCCGTCGAGCACCTTCAAACTGAGGCACCAGCTCGCGACGTACGGCCGGTAGTCGCACCCGGGTACCGTGGGCGTGGCCATCACACACGGGTTGCTCATGATCGACAGCTGTTCCAGGCCACGCAGAGGTGCCAGGTATGAAACCTACAACAGAGAGGCTCTCGGTGAACCTACACGGACATGAAAGTGTAAAGAGGAAGACCGATTCGCCGTACCTCGTTCAGATCTCGAATCTCATTCTCAGCCAGCGACAGCACTGCGAGCTGCGGCGGGAAATGAGCGGGGACGGTTCTCAGACTGGAGATCATGTTGCCGTGGAGGAGGAGCGTCTGGCGGAAATAAAATCAAAAAGATCGAGAAGAGATAACGGGGCGCGGTTTAAAGATAGTCGAGACTTTCAAAGCCAAACGATACTTAATTCATTCCAAAAATCAGAAGTGGAGTAATAAAAAGCTCATCGAGCATGTAGTGTGACCTCAAATGTTTCTTTGTTATTCGGACAGTCGACGGTCCGCCACCCACCTTCAACGAGTGCAGCTTCGACAGGTCACCTGTGTGAGAAATGTTGTTGTCGGACAGATCCAGATGCTGCAGAGACACACAGCTGTTCAGCTGCTCGATTACCTGAAGAAAAGGAAACAGAAAACGATGCGAGGCAGAGTACTGGAGTGACGGGATGATTTATTCCACGGACTGCACTCGCCGTACTTTGATGTTGTTTCCTGCCAGGTTTAACCACTCGAGGTGCACCAGGTCTTTCAGTCCCTCGATGTAGCCGATGCTGTTGTTCGGGAGGTTCAGGACTCTCAGCCCGGTGAGCCTCGACACGCCCATCATGCGGACCAGGCGGTTGCAGGCGACCGATAGCTGTTCAGAAAAAGAAAGTCACCGACGAGACACACGATCAATTCTGTGAAGCTGCTCTGTGACAATGTCTGTCATAAAGAGCACTATACAAATAAACTGACTTGACTTGTCTGTTCGGCGTCAAAGATTTCTATGGTCGAGAGTACGAAAAAACATAAAACATCCCAAATATCCAGCTCATCAGTTCTAACTCGTCTTGTGCCCGCCATGAAGAATTTCTCTCTTCGCTTGTTTGGGTTTAAAATAGGGTTTAATGATTCCAGGATGGATGACGTGATGGTGTCTTCGCCCGTCAGTGAAGAATTTTATGGTATAAAATTTTCAATCAGACAAGATATTGTAATGAATAATAACATCACAAAGTTCGACATACAATTGCCTTTGAATGTGATTACGTAGGTACCTGCTGAAGTCCAGAACTTCTCTCCAAGTGCTCTAGTTTGATGATGTGGTTCCGGTCCAACACGAGAGTTTGAGTGTCCGGGGGACAGGAGAAATTGGCTTCCATCTTGTGGAGACCCTGATTTGAAAAGTCGACGACAGCGGGACCTACAAAACAAAAAACCAACCCGGTTACTCAGTTCATTTTCTTTAACCTCTTATCCTAATCAGCGTCTGTAGGGGTGCTGGAGCCTGTCCCGGCTCTTCAACGGGCGCAAGGCACACGGTAACACCCTGGATGGGGCATCAGTCCCTCACAGGTAGCTACAGGACGATTCAGTGTCTCCAATCAACCTGGTAGCATGTCTCTGGACTGTGGGAGGAAACCCACGCGGACACAGGGAGAACATGCAAACTCCTCACATAAAGGACCCAGATCACCCCACCCGGGGATCGAACCCAGGTAGCATGTTCTTTTTGAGGACATGCTACTAAACACTGACCCAAGTGTAGGCTAGCGTGTGAATGAATGTGTTTAACCTTTCACACAGTGTATCAGACCCACGGCGACCCTGACCAGGAGAAACTCATGGTAAAACATACAATGTACGAATGAATGAGCTTTCGTAACAAAGCAGTGGGTCTACATACTAATATAATGACTATTAGCAGCTACAGAAAACAAGTGACAGTTCACCAGTCGTTAGCTAGCTAGCAAACGCGCGAGCTGTTAAAAACCCTCTCGAGCGTTATTTAAGCCGACATTATCACATTTTAATTGTCTCATTGACGAGCAAATATCGAAAAAATGATTTTGACTAATAACACAATCGTACCTTCGCGATTCTCCATCTGTGTGACAGGAGCCCAACCGTCACCTCTCTCCATCTCCGCCATACTTCCCGCTTCATTTCATCGCAGCCACGGCAACAGTGTACCGATGTGTCGTTCACAAACGAAATGACTCTTTAGTTCGGTTCTTTTAAACCGAATTAGTGTTCGGAACAACAGTGCAACGAAAACAAAAGAATCGATTCCTTCTGGTAAGCGAACCTCCATGAAATGACTCAGAGTCAAATGCACTGATGCGCCGATTCAAACCACCAACAAGATTTCATGTATTACTTTGAATCGAAATAATTTTTGAACATTTTTTAACGCGTTTAAACATAAAATCAAATTCACGAAGCGCTTCAGAGTGGAAAAACACGTCGTATCTGCGAAACAAAACAACCCGATCTCTATAAACCGAGTACCCACAATTCCACTTCCTCTTTCCTGTCCCTGTCGTCGCCATGAAGTAAGCGTAATCTGTTTTATCCGCATCAATCCACCCGAAAATCTTTTAAATGCAATTATTGTGTACACATCAGACTACAATCGAAGTTGAATGTTGTAGTAATTCAATACTATTTCTAACTTGCAGGGTCGAGTTGTGCAGTTTCAGTGGATACAAAATTTATCCCGGTCACGGCCGGCGATATGCCCGTATTGACGGGAAGGTAAAGCATCTTCTCAGCTAATTTCCACCCTTTTATAAACTCTTCGCAAATTGTCTGTTTGGTCGTTTAATCAATGTCTTGTTTTAAAAATAATCTGTGCTTGTAGTGGATCTAATATTGGTAACGGTTCTAAACTGTAATGCTAGTTAGCTTAGCACCGGCCTGTCAGCTACAGCTAGTAAAACAAGTAAGATGAACGTTTGGTTAGAAACGTTTCCTTTAAATATGTGTTGTGCGGGTTTATCTTTACTTCTTGTTGGTCTCTTCGCTCTATAAGTCAGTTTCTTATTATAGAACGATTGTCCACATCCTATACAGATACAATTTTATAAGTTATGACTATAAATAGATGTGATGTGCTTATACAGTTACTAAATATTTACTACATGTGTGACCCTTTTCACTTGGTTATTTCATTTACAGCAGTGCAGGGCTCCTTATACAGCTGTGTTTTATTATTATTATTATTATTAACATTGACTTAAAGTACAGTGTAAAGACTCAACCACTTAAATCAGGACCCAAACAATTAAGTGACTTATTGTTTTGTGCCTTAACTTTTTATACTTTGCTTTTCTCTTTATTTACATTAAATAGAGCTTAGATCCTGAAGCAGTTTTATTTATTTTTTTGGAAATGTTAGTTTGGTGCTTGTTTTGTAATGTGTCTTCTCTTGAACAATATTTTGGTATTTGTGGCTATGAATTAATTGAGCAAAAAAAAAAGTTTGCTACATAAAGTCTTTTATTACTCTGCTGGGGTGGCACTGTCACCTCAAAGCAAGAACATCCCGGGGTCGATCTCCAGGCGGTAATTTCTGTGTGGAGTTTCCATGTTCAATGTGTGTCTGCATGGACTTCCTCCTACAGTCCAAAAATATGGAAGTGAATTAGAAAGACAAAATTGTCCAGGACTTTATTCATTATAGGCTTGTGTACTGATCAGTCTTGTGTAATGGATAACCTTTTCCTGTCATGATTGTAATCTTGGGCATCTTCTCTTGGGTTTTGTACTTGGACCACGACTTTGTTCATCAATGCAAGTTAATGCAACAGCTTGGTGTGAGTTTGACTAGTACATTGTGAAAATGTAGTTCTGTTGCCCCTTGAGGCGTTGCAGTGCGACCGGTGTCGTCCCTGTGTCATGAGGTGGCATAGAATAAAGGTCTATGTTTACGCCTAGTTCCCTCCGGTGGGTTCTCGGTGTCTTTATAGTCCTACAAACTCCATGCAAACATTGTACTCACAGATTAAGACGTTCTGTTATATTATGCCACTAATATTGGCGTTCGTCTGTAAATGGATCTGGTGTTTCTTTGTTTCGTACCATCGGTCGGATATTTGGGAGAAGTGTTTGTTAAAGCGGGTTCAGAGGGTTGAATCTTTTAGTAAAGATCGATTTGGGTTAAATAGTGACTGGTCGTTAATCAGAACTTATTGATGGGTTTACAGCAGTAGCTAGTGAACATGGATGGAATCTGGAAGTGCTACGTTGACAGGGTTTTTTTTTTTTCCGACATTCAGGTGTTCCAGTTCCTGAACGCCAAGTGTGAATCTGCTTTCCTGACTAAGAGAAACCCCAGGCAGATTAACTGGACAGTTCTGTACAGGCGTAAACACAAGAAGGGCCAGTCTGTAAGTACAGTCATTATGGATCTCAAGCTTACTGTGTAAATCCCAGAGTTGCTCTGTGTTTATTTGTTCATTTAAATGTTTACACATGTTTATTTAAGTAATTGTGCTTCAGGGGATTGTGGGAGTTTGGGCAGGAGGTGTTGCTGTGTTCACATGCGCAAAGGAAATCACTTAAGTCCACTTAAGATGCTGAAACGGTCCAAGTGTGAAAACACCGTTATCTTAGAGCTACAAGCCACAGGGTTACTTCTATTGTTTCTAATCAACTGCCTGATGTAACTGATAACTAATTAAACTGCAAACCCATTTGATATTGCTGCATGTATCTAGTCAGAGTTTTTTTGCCCCTTGAGGCGTTGCAGTGCGACCGGTGTCGTCCCTGTGTCATGAGGTGGCATAGAATAAAGGTCTATGTTTACGCCTAGTTCCCTCCTGTGGGTTTTCGGTGTCTTTATAGTCCTACAATTATTTTAAGATCAACTAAAGTGCTTTTATAGCTCTGAACTCACAATCTGAAACTCTACAATTAACCCCACTGGAATTTCCACACAGCACAGTTCACTTTAATGAAATAATAGAATCTTGCAACTGTGTGTACTAGTTTTAAATAATCAATATAACATGTTTAATAAAAGATGAGCGATCGGTGGCACTTTAAAGGCTATTGTACATGACCCATAGGAAGTTCTTCTGACTACTATTTTTTTCTCATCCAACAGGCCCCTTCCAAGGCTGGACCCAAACAGAAGATTGCCAAGCCCATAAAGGTCAGCGCTCCTCGTGTGGGTGGCAAGCGTTAAATTTGTTTGGTTTTGTGTAATAAAATTCTCACAATACCATCTTTTTGGCTGTGTTTTCTTTTCTCCTCTCACTTGATTCTGTGGGATGTAAAGATGCGGTCGTCATTTCTCTAACTGAAGATGTTTATTTAAATACATATACATTAGGGATTGGCAATTGTTTAAAAAAAAAAAAAAAAAAACACCTTTTTGAGAAGTGGTTATATATGATTCAATAAGATGTTCACATCATCAGCATTTAGCAGACGCTCTTATCCAGAGCGACTTACAGAAGTGCTTCCGTAGTAGACATCACTACTCTAGTTAAAGTAAACAGTTCAAACATACAAACTCTGGGGGGGTATGAAGGAGGAAAGGACAGAATGAGCCGAGTGTCATCTGCATATGAGTGGTAGGAGAGGTTATGACTTTACCAAGAGCGTGGATGTAGATGGTGAAAAGTAGTGAACCCAGTATTGAGCCCTGAGGAACACCAGTTGAGAGAGTAGATGGAGGGGGATCTAGCCCCCTCCATGATACTTGGTAGGAATGTTCTTTCAGGTAGGAGGCCATGCATTGCCATGTTGAACCATTTACTCTGTGTCAGAGTAGATGAGAATGCTGTGGGTTAATGTGTCAAAGGCTGCAGAGAGGTCGTGAAGAATGAGAACCGATGGCAGTCTGGTGCCTTTGGCTGCATGAAGCTTCTCAGTAAAGCCGTTTCTGTGGAGTGTGCTGCCTTGCAGATAGACTTACAGATTTTAGAGGTCATTCTGATTTAGAGACAGTTGATTGTAAACAGCACCTTCGAGAACCTTGAGCATTGATGATCTTGAGTAATGAGTAACCGATTTCTGTCATAAATGTAACCACGATTGTAAAATATAACATTAAAAATCCCAGTAAACCAATAATCATCTTATTCCTTATAACTTAATTGTGCACCTTTATAGCAGCAATCAGTTTTTTTTAGTTAAGGCTTGTAAAAACACCTGATCACAAGCATAATCGAAACAGAAATAAATCTTTAAATAAACTTGCTGAGTTTCTCTTGGGCGATGGTGAGCTGCTCCATGCGCTTCTGCATGTCGACACGACGCCTGCTGACCTCCGACTCTTCACGCAGGACCTCATTTATGTTGACGTTCTCTATTAAACCCAACATCTCACTGCACAGCAGCTGAGCGGATTTCTTTAGCATGAAATGGAGGATCAGCATGGGAACCTGGTCAGCCAGACGCTGTGAGGCGATCTGAAAAGGAAAAAGATCACCAGTCACTAAAGTTTGGTGGGGTGACACCGTTACCATAGGGGTGTGCGGTGCCCATAGTGCTTACTAATTCTGCATATACGAATGCTTTAGCTATTACTCTAACTACAATTAAGAGCACACCACATATTATTTTTCATATCTTAACTATCTGTAACATATGTGGGATGTTTATGGCTATAATATGTTGTAGCAGCCAAAATGTGAGCTACAGACTCACTGGTCTGTGAAGTCCATCACAGAAAGTACGAACATAACGGAGACTTGAAGGTGGAGCTGGCTGTACCTCATAATACACTTTCAGCAGTGTAAGATAAGTGTTCCTGTTAATCTTGGCAAGGTTGTCCTCTGTAGTTTTGTCTTTAGACGGTTGAGTCTCCTTCAGGATCTTGAAGTAGACGCCATCTTGGGTGTAGACCAGTTGCTCCATCGCAAACTGCTCCATGATCTTCAGCTCCACCTTGGCTTCCTGCTTTGACTGAAGGTTTTCTATCTTGTTCTGTGGTATAGATTGTAAGTATGGCAAAAATTGTTTTTCGATTTAGCTTTATAAAAACAAAGTTAACAGTTAACAGTTCCTTCTTCAAACAGTAAAATGTTCCTTCTTCAAAGCTTTAAAATAATAATTACCATGGCGATACTCTGGAGATAAGGGTAGCGGGTGAAGCAGTCTTTAGACACGTCAGCAAACTGTTTCTCAATTATCTCTAAAAGATGTACATTGAGTTAAGTTCAGTTCACACCCCAACTATTAGCTGTGTATGAATAGAGGGATTCCTAACATGACTTCAGCAATTCAATCATTTTCTCTCAGTTTAGCGTCCTTTTATTGTGTTTGAAGATCCCACCAACATAGTCTGATCAGTGACTGCTGCATGCATGGCCAGTCATCCCTCCTAGATGGTGCCCAACCAAGTTCCGAACCAAAAAGTGTTTTTTCCCCTCAGTACAATGTAAATCACTGAATATTTCCTAAAATTAGTTACAGAAGTTGTTTAAGGGTTAAAAGTGATAAGTATTCTGGACTTTTTGTGGGTGGGAAGGCAGTGGAAAATTAGGCTTGCCAATCACTTCTGTTACCTTGCTCAA
This sequence comes from Microcambeva bendego, assembly GCA_034509265.1. Classification (NCBI taxonomy): domain Eukaryota; kingdom Metazoa; phylum Chordata; class Actinopteri; order Siluriformes; family Trichomycteridae; genus Microcambeva; species Microcambeva bendego. The sequence continues at coordinate 1,880,298 of JAYDZG010000013.1, forward strand.
GGACCAAACCAAGGCAAAGTGAAAGTGGGACTCTCAGCAATGTTATCGACTGGTTGGGCATCTTTATATATAAATCTGGATGGAAGATGACCCAAACAGCCTGGCCACTTCCCAAGCCCAGATAGAAGGAGGTGGGGGGCATCAGATGCACATCTAACACATTCTTAATTTCCCGGAGGGAACCCTGCCAAAAATTTCAATAAAGTTCTATCTAATCTAATCTAAACGTCTGTAAAGTCTGGTAATCAGATCACCAGATCTGCTTTTACAGAAAGGGGGTTTGTGTGTATAAAATTACAGACTGAAAAGTGAAGGTGGTAAAGAAGTACCTTTTACGATCTTTAGAGTGTGAGAAGCTTCTCCTGTTAGCTGGCTCACATGTCTCTGAACCACCATCTCAAACACCTTGTAGTTACTGAAACCAGGCAGCTCTCGTTCTCTGTGCTTCAGGTCATACTCCTTCACCACATCCTGAACCGTTAGGTGGACTGTATATGGATAAATGTCAGGAAATCCTAACTGGCAATGCCATATCCAAAAGGATGTTAAAGAATATGTCTACAAAGGATGCACCTTCGTGGTATCATAGCCTGATTGTTTTTATTTTTTTTTAATGGATAATTTTAATAAAAATGCAAATGCACCACACACCAACAAAGTCCATTTCTACTCATTTAGATTTAGGCCAATATAATTCAAAACTTTGAATCTTTTATGAGGAATATTCATAGACCCCTGGGAAATTAAAATTAGATATGGCTCCTGAATATGCAGTTTGTACTCACATGTTTCCTTTGTGCCGTCAAGGTGTTCCTTCCACTTTTTGAACTCCGTCCGAAGCAGCACCATCAAGTTTACATCATTGACCACTTCACCAGCTGACAAGTGGTTGATCTTGTCATTAAATGAGGTCAGGGTCTGTGAGAACAAGTGACTACAGTCTGTCAGTCATAAGTATACAATACATGAGCTTTAGTAAAGAGAAAAATTACTCACACACCTTAATAAAGAAGGTCTTCCTCTTCTGTTGGTCCAGTGGTGGACCGGCTTCACACTGATTCAGCGCTTTCCTCAGGTCCCACAGCTGCTTCTTCATCTGCTCTGATAGCAGAGGTAGTGAGCTCTGAAAGAAAACAGATCAGGTAAGTTGGCCAGTTCGATCCCCGGGTGGGGTGATCTCGGTCCTTTCTCTGTGGAGTTTACATGTTCTCCCTGTGGCCGCGTGGGTTTCCTCCTACAGTCCAAAGACATGCTACCAGGTTAATTGGAGACACTGAATCGTCCTGTAGGTTTACCCAG
>JAYDZG010000013.1:1906236-1917938 GCA_034509265.1 Microcambeva bendego
ACCAAGCTAGATGGTTGCTGGTAATCTTATTCCTGTAAAAGTAAAGTCTGTACTGTACAAGAATTGGCAACACGTTAAAGAAAAAAATATTATATTGAACAAAATAAGAAAATATAGCCTATAAACCTATAAACACTTTCAGGCGTGTGATTGTCTAACTGCAAAGAAACTTACTGTTCTGGATTTACATTTTAATACTATTGTATTAAAACTATTCTGAATCTAATTTTAAATGATGACGGATTGCAGTAAATCACAGCTAATCGTAGTTTCAACATTAATATTAAAGCTGAACACTGTAGTAGTATTTACGCTTATTAAAGTGAGTAAGCTTCTTAATCATTATTAAAGGTACATTCGATGCAGTGACTCTTGCAGTTTGGATTTTATCTCACTGAACTATAATATGTAGTGTTTTGGAGACCAACACAATAGCCTCACGTTACCTGGCTCACTTGGTATGAGTTAACTCATCGCTTTGTGTAATTCTGAGTGATATTTGTAAGTTCTCACTAATATTTCTATATCGGCACACACGAGAACAGAAGTCAACGATGCACAGGCTAATCGCTAATCAGTTGTGAAAGGAACAAACATGTAAAGTTCTATTATCACCGTCTCTGTATTCACTCGTTATATTCATTGTTTTAATAAATACAGCAAAAATATAAGAAGTATACCCTTAAATATAGCAACATTAGCACATATCTAAGGGCACAGTTTGGGTAGCTAGCGTCTGCTATAGTCATGACTAGGTTTCAGAGCATCTCGATACACTTTTATATATAAAGCTGATTAGTCCATAATTCTTATTTAGGCCATTTTTTATGTCTAAAGTATTCTGTACGTTTTTAATGTCCATTAAAGTTTAATCACGTCTAATGTGAGTTCAGTGGTACGTCAAAACATTACCTGATTATCTCACAATATATTTCACTTAAATGACTTAAAAGCACTACATATGCAGTACATAGACTGAAACATCGGTTTTATAAGCTTTACACTCTCACTAAGGACCTTATTAAGGACGCCTATCTGCTTGGTAACGTCATTGATTATTTTATAAACCTTTTATATCACCTATTCTATTTTATAATGTACTCTATTTATATGGATAATGTGAGTCAATCTTTCTTGACATTACAATAGAAAACCCTGACGACACAACTGCACCTAATCCGTCCATACCAGTACAACACAGCGGCTACAAACCCAAAAGGTTCATCGACTTGGTAATGCAACTTAATAAAGGGCTATGTCTTATGCGGCTAATAAAGTCTTGGTGACAGTGTTCGTATGTACCACCATCTAACTGAAGCTCACTCTGATGTTACAGAAACAAAAGAAGTTACTGTTAAGTGACGTATTCATGTGGAAAATCGAATTTACATTTACATACAAGGGTCCATATTTAACATCAGACGGTCCGAGCCTGACGTTCTCATCGCAGACGAGGACAAATAAACCTCCGTGCTTTAAAATACCAAAATCCTAAACATACGACTCCTCGGCGAAGAGCATTTTTTCAAAGTCATCCAGCTGTGTGTCGCTGCATCTCCTCATCCACTGTCGCTTACCGTGGACGAGAGCCGAAGTGACCTCCTGGCTCTTCTGCAGATCAGTCTGGGTGTCTCCATCTCCGTGCAGAAAGAAGTAGTCCCTCACGGCCTTCGTGGAGGTCGGGGATAAGCAAAACTGGGGGTCGTCAGCCTCGCCCCGGTGTCCGTGAGTGTGTGAGGAAGAACATCGCTCTTGTCGTTTTATAGCCTGTCTGTGGATGCACTCCAGTCTGATTGCTGAATCTCTGTCCAGTCGGTGAGAAGTCCGTCCAGGCTCGGACGCTCTGCGCTCGTGGGTTGCGCATTCGTACGTCTTTTGGTTCTGGGTTGGAGAAAATGTTTTCTCCTTGTACAAAGCCAAGCCTTTAACACCCTGGCCATAAAATAAAGAATTCGGTAAACCTCCGCTGCGGCCTGACGTCGCTTCGCGGGCCTGGTTCTGAAGCGCTCGCAGTTCTTTCACCGTTAATGATTTTTCCGAGCCAATAGAATAAGTCGACCAGCGGTTCGGAGTCTCAAGCAAGGGATCCTCCGAGCAGACGGGACTGGTAGATGTTTTTCTAGAACTGTGAGATCCGGATTCCAGAGCTCTCCTGTCCCTGTGGCCCGTTATGGAGGAGACCTCAGGGTGGAGAAGTAGATCAGCAATGTCCTTTTCACAGACACACACATTGTCCCTAGACAGAGAGAGTCTGTGCTCTTTCCTAAGCCAGGTGTTTGGATGGAGCCCGTGAGAGCTTTTCAGCTGGCTCCAGTCGAATCTTTCTTTAGGATAAGACTCCCTGGGAGAAGGAGCGGTTGGACCAGGAGACGTCTCGGACACGACGCCAATGGAGCGAGGAGAAGATTTGACCGATGCCTTAAAGCTGCCGATGGAGTGCTGAGAGAAAACGCTGTCCAGAGAGCTCGCTGAGGAGCGAGTGGGTGAAGCTGGAGGTGAGCAGAAACCCGAGAAGCTCGTGCCTAGATTCAGAGGTGGAGGTTTGAGATGCTCTCTCCATTGTCTGAAGACTCTCTTCTCACCCTGAGTCCTTTTACCAGGACTTCTCTGCTTCTCCAGGCTCAGTGCGTTCAAATGCTTAACGAACAACTCATCATCGTCGCTTCTGCCCTGGTGTGTGACGCAATCGTAACTGCCCTGACGCTTACCCCTGCGCTCCAGGTATTTGCCCAAGGATGAGGAATTCCAGATGGCCGGCTCAGAGGAGCGCCGAAGCTGGCCGACACCCTTGGGAAGCGGAGATGCTCCGTGAGGGGAACTTGGGCGAGCAGGCGGTGGATTCAATGGCAGGCGGGTTTTTACAGGGTGGGCTAACTGTTGGGATGAGTTGTGCGTGTTTTGGGTGTTCTCCGGGTCAGTGTCAGTTTGATCCAGGTCACAGTCGCTGAGGGTCAGGACGGAGTCACAACTGCGACTGTCTGGCTTCCTCCGAGACCTTTGTATGGGCTGGAAGGGCGACCCAGAGTCATCATGTAGCTCGTTCTCGAGGCTATCGTAGGACGAGTCGGTCATCTGATAAGACGACATATCTAAAAGTGAAAGAAATTAAGGATAAGCATTATGCATTTCTAACGGCATTTCTACTGTCAGTTAGCAATAAGTAGGGATGTAACGATACACTCATTAAACAAAATTCAATTAAAGATAAACTGACCACGTCCCTTTCATTATTTCTGCTGTATTTGTGCTTACCTTTTATTTATCAAAATAACAAATGCCCCCCTTTTTTTAACTAAGGGGCACACAAACTATGCTGCACATTTTTTGTGTCAAAGGAAATTTTAAAACATATACATTTCTAACTTAATGAATAATACAAATAAAGTATCCTCTAATAAATAGATCTGGCTTGAAAACCCTGAACCTGGCCACTCTGCGTAGTGACGTCGACCAGGCGAGATGGAGAGCAGCAGTGCCCTCTGTTGTTTAACGTGAATATCGGTACATTTTAGATACTCGACGATTACTGGGTATCACTGTCGCCTCACAGCGAGAAGGTCCCGGGTTTGATCCCCGGGTGGGGCGGGCCGGGTTTATTCAGGGCGCTCCGGGTTTCCCCCCACAGTCCAAAAACATGCAGCAGGTTAATCAGAGCTGAATCACAACTATGTTTAATATAAACTTGTGAACAGATGAACCTCGATTGACGAAGAACCGCGTGTCTGTCATGAATTTAACCAAAAGTGTCAAGCATGACGTTAAAATCCTAATAAATAAATAAGGAAAGAAATAAAACCCAATGATTTGAATCCTGGCTCACGTGAATCGAATCTTGAAGTGCATCCAGAGATCATGTGTAAATCTTGTAAGGTTTGTTTACCTGACCCATGACTGTCTGTGGTACATCTCTGTGGAAAACTGTCGAACACAGCGAGCACATCTTCTCCTATAACTGACATGCAATTTTCAATCATTATGTGAACCAGCTTACAGACCTGGGAACAGAAAGAAACCATTAACAACCATCAGCAAACGACGACTGTAACGAGTCTCACTGTTAGAGTAATACATTAATACATTAAAATCAACCGAGGCTCTATCTGCACTCAGGTTTACACAGCATGACTCACACAGTACAGCCATGTGTACTCTAAAAAAGGCTCATGTCTACCAACAACTCATCATTCATGCATAAATATATTCATAAGGTTCATAGCTTTTTTCCTTTCGAGTTGTTTTGTTTTTTATAGCCATTTAAAACTTTAAACTCTCAGTATCCAGTCGTGGGAAAAAAATAAGAGAGTTATTTTACTTTAGAATTTCTAAGTGTGTGATTACAAAACTGAGCAGCGTTGTTTTATTCTATTCAGATTCTTATTCTAGTTCTTAGAAAAAGCAAGACTACCGGTAGTCATTTTTGTCGATCACACACTTTGTAAAGTAAAATAAAGAGATAATTTTGAAGTGCTCTCTTATTTTTTTACGCGACTGTATATTCTGATCAACGGCCAACAGGTTTAGAAAGGTGTGTTATTATTTTTGTATGAAAATGCCCCAGATAAGACTTATTAATAAAATAATATGGTACGAGACCTCAGCACTGCCAGGTTATTGCTGTTGGGCTCTTGAGCGAGGCCCTTAAACCTCATTGCTCAGACTGTGTACTGTAGGTGTACTGTAAGTCTCTTTGTATAAAGGTGTCTGATGAATGTTATAAATGTAAAGGTTTAAAGCAGAAACGGATGTTACACTTGAGTGTCCACATTTCTGGGTTTATAATAATTAACGGGGTCTGAATTTGACACCTCGAAGTCTTCGGTAAGAGAGCTCTGATTGCGTGGCTCTTGATTACGGATTCCACTTGATTAGAACAATAAAATGAAACACACACGTTGTGAGATGAAGTGAGTGGCCGGCTGGATTAGTTCGCTGTAACAGAAGCAGATGTGTGTTGCTATTGTTTTAATCTCACAGCTGTCTTTTCTGGAGACTTTCAGTGCATCAAAAAGTGCATCAATCTTTAATAATACAAATAAAAAAGCATTTCATCGATTCACTAAGGTCTGGACAGAACGCACACTGAGCTTTATGTACCGCTATTTTAACACGAGCTAACGGTGGAACGTCATGGGTGGGATATATCCGCCAGCAAGCGAACATTTTATCCTCAAAGTTGATGTCGGTGGCTGCCGACCCATAATGGGAACGGGGTTAAATGAGCTTGGATGTAAATGTGATGCTAGTGCCTAGTAACATGAAGAACTGAATCACCAACCTTTTTGGTGCATTCAGCCTCAATCTCAGGGCTGCTGGAGGACGGTGGAGAGAGCATGCTGGGAGCGATACACACGGCCAGGTTGAAGGCATTCATCTGGTTGTCCTCGGCACGGATCTGGACGTTGTAAAGCACTGCCAAGACATGCTTCAGGAGCAGGAGGTTCCCAGGGGGAAGAGAAGCTAACAATCTAAAACCCAAAACATCAGCCAGTTAAACATCTCTGATGTATTTGGTCTGGATGTGTGATGTGAGATTTGTAATGAAGTTTTAACGCACCCCCGAATGGCCTCCAACTGGTCGTCACTCGCTTTGCTTTCATCATCTTCATCTGCTTGGCTGGACAAATCCATGACGGCCGTCCACTTCTCGTAGAGATCTGACGACAGCAGGCCTCCTGGAATGCTGCGCAGGAAGTCCTGCATTAAACACACACACACACACACACACACACACCTTCACAATCCTGGCACACATTGAGCAGCCACTGTTCCAACGGTGTTGGGATGAACATTTACATCTTTAGCATTTAGCAGACGACTTAATCCAAAGCGGCTTACAGTACAGTATACAGTCTGAGCAATGAAGGTTAAGGGCCTCGCTCAAGGGCCCCAGGTTCCCGGGTTGCCAGGTTGCCCCAACAGCAGCAACCTGGCAGTGGTGAGGTTTTCTGAACCGGTGACCTTCGGATTACTAGTCCTGTACCCTGACCACTAGGCTACGGCTCACCTTGAGCACGGCAGCGATCACGAAGATGGATTGGCGGCTTATTGGAACGACCTGGATTCCCGAGTCGAGTTTGTCTCTGAGTTCTCTGCAGGCCTTGGCCCCGGCTGAGCGGCGGAAAATTCCCCTCGTGTACGGCCCTTCTTGGAACAGAAACACCAGCATGTCCTGCACAGAGGAAAATAGGGGCGACGTTATTCAATGCTCAATTAAAGGAATTCGAGGGAGCGAAGCGGTTTTTAATGAGGATTTATCAGACGCCTTTATCCAAAGTGACTTACATTAGTTACAGTATACAGTCTGAGCGATGAAGATTAAGGGCCTTGATCAAGGACCCAACAGCAGGGGTGAGGTTTGACCTCGGATTACTAGTCCACTAGGCTACGTCTGTCTACGTCTGTCATTTAATGTCTGCATCACATTTCTAAAAGCTTGAGACAGAATATCTGATATGATTCCAACACTTACCATAATGGGTTTGGGCAGACTGTCATCCAGGCACACCAAGCTAAGAGGCAAACCAAACAGCCTATCAGCTGCCGGCGATGAAGGCTCGTCAAGCTGATTTGATGAGCCACGCCAAAAAGCCCAATTAATGAGTGACCGCCGTCTCTTGAATGGCTTCTGATCAGGATCCACTTATGATCACAGAAGAAAAAAGACATTCAGTACCAAGTACAGTCTAAACTTAGAGCTCGTTAAAATTACAAGACGATGATTACCCACAAAGGAGTGGCCCATGGCCACCCGGCTGGGCCTCAGAATGAACTGGCACTGACTGTCAGACTGTAACTGCTCAAGGATCAGCTCCATCTGTCTCTCAGTAGATGTAGGTTCAACGCTTTTGGTGCCAGTTTCATCCACTGGCTCTCGTATGTGGCTCATCTGTATGCTGAAAGGAAACTCGTGACCTGTACAGAGTCAAAATAAAACAGGTGGTTGGATGGTTAAGACACTGATGTCAGAAGAGAGGAAAGCAAAGGCGTCTCAGACCGAGCAATAACAGCAGATACAGATCGTAGCATAAAACCCTTTACTGAAACACGACCCACCTTGCAACTTATAAAAGGCTTTGCAGGTAATGTCCTGGTTTCCAAAAATACCCATTTTGTGTATTTTTCACCCCAAAAAAAATATGAACAAGCAGAACAACAACAATAAAAAATTACAATAAGGCCTAACGTTCCGGCAGCCCTCGTCTAAAACAGAAGATGAGATTCCCAACAGAGAATTGTTGTAATTTTGACAAGATATTTATAGAACCACTATATCCAAAAGTGCTCAGGAGACATTAGGATACATTTGCACATTTAGCACTTCGACAGCAAGACAAATAAACTAGTCTAGAAATGGTGCAACCAACACCAAGACCAAAATAAGTGAGCCAGAGGACTGGTGCAATTATCGCAAAAAGTAGCCGGTTCCATCTTATTGCTCAGATGATGGTAGTACTTTTGAATAGCCATATAAGCAAACATCTGTAGTACAAATGCAGATGTGTAGACTTCGACAGTACCAAGTGAACCTTTCTCTGTTTCCTGTATTGATCCTAAATTTAAGTCACCTGTGTCTGTATGGCCGAATCGGGACCCGTTCTTTTAGTTTACTTTAGTTTGTCACCTGTGTGCTGATTAAATAATGTTTAATCGTTGTAAAACGATGTTAAGTTTACAATATCTAGGCACTGGCAGACTCACCGATCAGAGGGTAGGGAGCATTGTCTTTTCTGGAACTCACCCACAGCTGGAAGTCCTTCGCAGAACCCTGTAAACACATTCCCGGAAATGTTGTGCACCAGGATAAACAACCGACAGCTATGTTAAGAGCCGAATGAGGGCAGGTCGTATCTGGGGACAGGTGTTCGGGGTTTGGCTATAAATACAAAGTATTTAAGTTCAGTGTATTGGAATTTATCTATCGATAGGGGCGTCCAGCTTTCGTCACCTTTCTGAGCAGTGACTATCAATATTCAAATAAATAGATCTTATATAACCTGGAGGTGAGTACAATGTAGAAAAAAACATTGAACAAGAAGGTGTGTCCAAACTTTTGACTGGTAGTGTAAATTATAATATGTATATATGTATATATATATATATAAATTACAAATATAAATATATAAGTTTAAATATAAACATATAACAAGATGTCCAGGAACTTTTGACTCACCCCGTCCATACAACATCTGAGTTTATTAACCTGATAGTGTGAAGTGTCGGGATCAGTTTTAATAATTCTTATTTAATTATTCTTTTTTATAATGGACCACATTATAAACCGGACGTGAACCTGTGCTCTCTGTGCCATTGTGAACAAACATATTTAAATGATTTTATTATCTCCAAATCAATGTAAATGTCTGACCCTCCTGGCACAGAGACCACTCATCCCTGTACCTTTTATTAGGTCAATCGTTTTAACCAGTCAATGCCACATGAATAAATGATTCTAAATGGAAACCACTGAATTAAAAGGTGTGTCCGAATACGACTGGTCGTGTATATTTCTAAAAATAAAAGTGTGTCCTGTGACTTTTGACTCTATGACATTGTCATATTTTGTCATATTGATAGTCACTGCTCAGAAAGGTGACGAAAGCCGGACGCCCCTATCGATAGATAAATTCCAATACACTGAACTTAAATACTTTGCATTTATAGTTACTCGCTACATCTAAACAGGATCTCGTAAAGGATCTCACCACAATGCCGAACTGCTGCAGTGCCAGACGAACAACTTCATTGGCGGTGTCAGAATTACTCACAGCAATCGTTTTCTGAACCAACAGAGAAGCAATCAAGCTGTCTTTCAAATCATAAAAGAAACGGAGTATTGGATGTTGACTGGAATATTCAGTGCACCTACATATAGCAGGTTCCCCATGTCCTTCGCGTGCACTTTGAGTGGGATGGTTTTCGGCTGATCTTTCTCCCGCTCCTCTTTTATTCGACTGTCGAACACACGAATCAAATCAAATCAACACAGAACCGAAACCTCAACGTCAGAACAGAACCGAAACCTCAACGTCTGAACCCTCCTGTTTGTTTCTGATGCAGACAGGAACAAAGTTATTCAGGACTCGAGTGTGATTATTTTCTCTGTACCTTTTAATAAGCGACAGCCATTTCTCCTTCACGTCTGCTGAGCTGCAGATAAAATCATATAAGATGTTTTATCAGTAAAACCCATCACTGCTGAAGTGCTAACGATGCAAGATGGGGTTTGGAATGTACCATCATTACATCGTACATGGTTGGTTATAATTGCAAACAAGAAACATCATAAAAAAGTTATAAGTTGCAAACAGCGTAGTCGTAGTTATACAGGAACGCTTCATATAATACAATAAACAAAATAACATTTGCCTTTTCGGTTACATATTTTGAACCCCAGTGTGACTAACATGCCAACAATCATTAATAAAGTATATTTCATTATCAAAAGTTGTTACTTTACTGTATAAAATAAAGGTTTATTTATACTGTTGTCCTGCAGGAATGCATCTTACACATTTAGTAATTATTAAATCTGTTTCTAGCTTCCTGGTTCTAATTTTTTTTTTTTTTTCAAACAGTGTCTGTGGTCTTGCTGACTTGACCGTAATGGCAGATAAGTGAAGTTTCTTCAGACGATGTTTGCTCTCACAGAGGAACTATCATTTCCTCCCCTTATCTGCAAATTATACCAGCACACTGAGCCCGTCAGCACAGACCTGCACGCTGACCGGCCACTAATGCACTAATTCAGTTATTAAAACTAAAACGTCTTCATTCGTAAAACTTCGCTTTATAATGTGACGCATTAAAGCATGTCAGGTCGAGTCCATACTGTACCTGAACGTGGCTACACAGTTACATGTGGGCCAGCCCATGACGAAGCTTCTGTCCAGACTCGTGCTTCCCTCACACACTTCTTCCATGCAGTTCGCCATCCACATTTCACAGACCCGGACCAAAGCCTTCAGCTTGAAGTTTGTTGAAGATCTGTTCATAAAGAACGGTAAGATCATGTCAGACAGAAGGGATTTATCAACACACTGTTCATCCAGTACTGAGGGAAAGTATGAATGAGTTTTGTATGGCCAACAGATGAACAATTACCACATTTTTCCACATAATACGTTGTACGGCCCACCTGGAGCCGAGAGGGTTAAGGGTCTTGCTCAAGAGCCCAACAGTGATTCAAACTGCCAACCTTTTGATTGATCGCCCATCCTTTGATACTCCACTACAAACCACTGCAAGGTCAACATCACGGCCCCAGACTCTAATCTGAAGGGCATCAACACTGAGAGAACCACTGCCGTCCCTGCGGACTTCACCCTGGCTGCAGCCGCTTTGATCCCAGATTTGGCCTCAGATGAAGTTAATTGTTGTTTTGGGTGGAAATTGCTGAGAGGAACCCTCGGGCTATGTGAGGGACCCAAGCAACAGTAAGGAGGATGTGGTCCATACTAATCGTATAAATAAACGTGTAGAGTGTAGAAGGACCGTCTTTCCCAGGATTAGTGATCATGCGTAGATAGAGTTTAGCAATACACCAAATGGTCAAAAACGTACACACACACACCTCATAATTACTGAATTCAGTGGTTTAGTCACATCAATTAACTCAAATTATTTGATTATCTCTTCATCACAGGTTCTGTTGCTGGCTGGGATACATCAGACGCCAAGTGAACATTTTGCCCTCAAGTAAATTTTAGAAGCAGGAAAAAAATCTATCTATCATATGTGGTCCAAGGAAGGAAGAGTGGTAAACCGGCGACATGGGCAGCCAAGGCTCATGGATGCATGTGAAGAGCTACTGTAGCTCAAACTGAAGAAGTTAATGCTGGTTGTCAGAATCCACAGAGCAGCACAGTCACAGGGCTGGAGTAGAGACACTCTAGTGACCTCCCCCTAACCCCTCTGTACACCTCTAGGATGGATTAAAATGTTTTCACTGATCAGCTTCACTTTAGTGTGAAAATAAGCCCATTCAGAACTGAAACACTGAAAAACACATTTGTAATCCACAGGTCCTAGGCTTACTTGGCCTTGCTGATAAGAAGGATGTCGGTAAACAGGAACAGGTGTCTCTCCTGGGTCTGCAGACCGGTCTTCAACTGGGCATATGCATGAGAGATAAACAACCTCGAGGGATTGAGGTATGACTGCACCAGTATACTCGTGTCTGGACTCACTGGCGATGGGCAACTATCCCTGAAAAACAAGAAGAAATAAAAAAGAATCACATTACATCCAGATTCAGACAATTTCAGACGATTGTTTTAAAAACTTTTATTATTTCTCTTAAGGAAAATAAACTACTGTATAAAGAATGATTGCACTTTTTTTTTCGGTGGTAGGTACAAATTACGCTTAAAAATTCAGATTCACTGTTTTTTGTAAAACTATTTTTTTAAAAGCGCCCTCTGCTGTTTAACTTGTATATCGATTCATCTTCGTCGATTCTCAACAGTCCTGGTTAATCGTTACATCCATAATTAAGATATTTTATTATAATAAACATTGTCTAAATTGGAAAGGTTCCCAAGTGCAGAAATGTTTTGAATGTCGCTTGTATTATTTATTGCCACCGTGAGGTGTTATACTGGTCTTAAGTGGCTACGCTCCTGCTCCAACTGTATAAGACCAGTTGGTATGTTTGATGGTTTGGGCAAAACCTTCCTTGGATCAAGATTACACAGCGGTAATGA